>OVAX01004857.1:0-11235 GCA_900406405.1 Lepidium africanum
ACCCTTTTTTTTTTTTTTTTTTTGTTGAATTCGGTAAAAAGCTCTTTAAGAACAACAAGTTTGTATTCCTTTGCCAGCTCTTTATTTCCTCTTTTCTGATCCATTAAATCCATTCTTTTTCTGTTTTACTCATACTTGCCTTCAATTAAAAAGGTCTTTTAAAATTTCAAATATAAGTTAATCAAAGCTAATCAATTACCAATGGTTTAGGACCATTAACCTTTTCAAAACATTATAAAGTTATGGGCTATTTTTAGAAACCCTTTACAAGACAAAACAAAGTCACAAACGATTACATGGTAAGTACTACGAATCTGCCATACAAATACAACCAACACTTCATCTATACTATTATACTTCGAAATCATTTTCAATATGATAAATATAGCATTTTTGTCTAACAAAGTTCTTTATTTGTTTTGTTTTGGTTAATATATTCAATTGGAAAAGCCAAATTGCATGAAAGAGTTGAGGAGTAAACACTCGTTTGTTTCCAGCCTTAAGGCGAAAATTACGAAAAATTATATCAATGGTCTTCTAGAAACCACAGCTCATTACTCGTTTTTATTTATTTATTTATTTTTCGAATACAGTTTGTTTGTTTCTGCTACAATTATATACCAAATGGGTACAAAATATCTGTCACACTAGAATCATTTTGTAAGAAGAAAAATTAAACGTCAATAATAAAACAAAATATGTTTGGAAGAAAAGAAGAAACCAGTTTCTTCAACGAGATAAACAAAAAGCTCCGCATGAGCATGGTCCAATAATAGTATTAGAATTAGGAAGATAGTAATATGATATTTAGTATTTAAGTGTTTATGAAAATAACTACACGTATAATATTAAAGGTATTTACATGTTCTCTTTGACTCTAGAATTAATCGGATCTTATGGTTTATCTGTTGAATTTGTTTGAAAGACTTAGGTCTCTGTCTAATGTTTTGGTATTTATGGTATTTTCCTTGAACTGGATTATCCCACTTATCAAAAAATAAAAATAAGAAGGAAAGAGTTCTTATATGTCCAACCCTTTAATATAGTTCAATTATTCAGTCATTTCATATTGTTGATCTTTATCAACAAAAAAAATCATATAATTGAGCCAATGATTCGATCAATATATCTAACAGGTTACAGAACAAGATAACTGATTTATCAATGTCACATTTATATATATCAAATAATTAGAAGAGATAGAGCATGTATAATGACATCGTGATTGAAACTTTGACTCAGTTTATATAAGTTTGAATGTTCATGATAATGAAGAGGAGACATACAATTAAAATGAAAAAGGTGGACAGATAGTAGAAGTTAGGGATTGGCAGAAATGAAGCAGTGCTTTTAATGTTAGGACCAAACTATTTGTGTGTAAATGTTCCTCATTCATTGAATTTTGGATAATACTATTCATTGTCACTTTTATCCTCCTACTGTTACAGTTATTTAATGAATACTGTATTAATTTATCTCTAACATTGTCATACTAATACTGCATAAACCATTAAAAAAACTTCTCATGGTAATACTGCATAGAAAATTTCTCCTTCTTTGGTTTCAGTAAAATATATTGAAAAAACTTATCTGTTTTTGGTTAAATATCTATATCTACTTTTCATTGCAAAAATTTATTGTTTAGAAAATTTCATTAAAATTGTTTAGAAGAATTGGGATTATAAATTGAGTATTGTGGTTGACAAGGAAACTTTATGGTCTATGTTTTTTTCTGTTCAACGGAACTTTATGGTGTTGTACTAGCAGTACTAAAATTGAAGTGGCAAGTAGTGGCCTAGTAACAACGTTGACAGTAAAAATGCAGAAAATCGTGAATGAATAGTGGATGATATTAATTATTGAATGAATTGGGGGATACATGAAGAAGAAGTAGATGAATAATTAAAGAAAGATAGATATTTATATGGAAAATTAAGGGACGTTAACACAACGGTGCATGGTCCATGTGTCACCGTCCTGTCTCGTCGTTCGGATAAGATAGAAGATAAGTCATCGTATCCACATGGTCTTCTTCCTTCTAGATCCTTTTTTCTTCTTCTTTTTTTTTTTTCCATTTCTTCTTATATAAATTGGATAACTCTTTTGATTTTCAAATCTCTCTCGCAATTTTTGCATTATTGCATGCCTTTAATAGTATGAAAGAAAATTATGTTTTCCACCTGCTTAGTATTTAATCGTGTATGAGTTCAAAATATTTATCAATATTATTTAGTAAAAAGAAACTTTTGATATAAGATATTAGGAATATCAATCACATCTCATTCTAATATAAATTTCATCAAAAATCTAATACTCTTGAATTTTAAATAAAATCTATTATGCCACACAACTCTAAAGTATTTTCCATTTTCGACAAAAAAAAGTATTTTCCATTTAATCAGTTGATATTGACCAAAATATTTGGCTAATTTTATGGTTTTTTTTTTTCTGTGGAGAAATGAATTATTAGAGATATATATACAATTAAAACAATAATAATGATCTGAAATAATTTTTTCCTTGAGAGATTTTTTTTTGGCTCCTCTAAGAGATTTAGATTCACGTGATGATACTGCCATATTCTCCGACTGACATCTCAGCAATGTACATAATTAAATGCGTTTACATTTGTCGTTTTGTAAGTACATAATGTTTAAATCATTATGTAATTTGTGTGATGCAAATTGAATCAACCGTAAATAATTCAAAAATTGTATGCAGACTTGCCTAGTGTTTAGGTTAAACAATAGTTATAAATTTGTATTTTACCGTATTTTTTGGTTTATTCGTTTTCAAAAAATATCAGTGATAAAAAAAAATAAAAGAAAAGAGAAATAATAATTATTATTATGCAAGGACCTTCTTGTTCAGTTGAGATCTTATCCCTTATAAAAGCATCTGCCACTCTGCGTTTACCAATAGCATCTTCTTCAGTGTCTCTTACAGTTTCTGATCTATCAAAATTAAACTACGAGTTTATTATGGGAGTTTCAAAGAAGAAATCCGGTGAGATTCCGGGAGATTTAATTCCAGGTTTACCTGAGGAATTAGCTATGGAGTGTTTGATTCGAGTTCCGTTTGAGTTTCATTCTTCTATTAAATCTGTTTGTCGTTCTTGGAGAAGTTTAATCTCTGATTGTAGTTTTAATGAGGAACGGAGAAGTTTTGGTTTAGCTGAATCTCTTCTTTGTTTTGTTCAACCTCTGACTTCGCCGTCTCCGGTGGTTAATTCACCGATGATTGATGGTGGTGAGAAGAAGAAAGAGGAAGAAGGTGAGTCTCAGCATCAGCAGCAACCGCGTGTTACTGGAACGCCACTTTATGGTTTGAGCGTTTATAACGCAACGCTAGACACGTGGCATCGCGTTGCGATTCCTGAACGGATTCCTTTGTTTTGTGAGTGCGTTGCGATTCAAGACGCAGGGAAAGTGTTGTTAATTGGCGGTTGGGATCCGGAGACGTTGCAGCCTGTGAGAGATGTGTTTGTTTTGGATTTCTTCGCCGGAGAAGGAAGTGGAAGGAGGTGGAAGCGAGGGAAACCGATGTCGGCGGCGAGATCGTTTTTTGCTTGCGCGTCTGTTGGTTCGAATAAGGTTTATGTTGCTGGAGGTCACGATGATCAGAAGAATGCTCTTCGATCTGCGGAAGTGTACGATGTGGAGAAAGACGAGTGGACGATGCTTCCTCCAATGGCGGAAGGAAGAGACGAGTGCCATGGATTCTCAATGGCTACGGATCTTGGATTTTGTGTGTTGAGCGGTTACGGAACAGAGACGCAAGGCCAATTCCGATCTGACGCTGAGATTTACGATCCGATTTCAAATTCCTGGTCTACAATCCAAAATATGTGGCCGTTTTCCGATTTGAGTCCGAGAGGTCGTACAGCCAACGCGGCAACCGAATCCACCGGTGGTTTCAGAAGTTGTAAGTTATGGTGCTTCATTGACAGTGAGCGACAGAGTGAGCCTCGTTGGGAAATTGAAGATGATTTGATGAAATGGAAAGTGGTTATGGTGACGATTCGGCTTCCAGTGACAACGATGACGTCGGTTTTCGCAGGAAGCTTGCGTGGCCAAGCGGTGGCAATGGTTGGCGGTGGCGGCGAAGAAAGTGGGACGATGATGATGAAGACGACGACGGAGAAGAATGGCGGGAAGTGGAGCAATGTCGATACTCCGTCTGGTTTTTCGAGTCTTCCATTTTCGTATTCTTCAATCTACGTCTAAAGATTCTAGAATCTTACTTTTCTCTGTTTTCAAATGAACGTTGACTTTAGTCAACGTGTATACTTAATACAAAAATTTACCAAAAAGCCGAAAAGGAGTGTGATTATACTGATAATTATACTCCGTTATTCTTAATTATTCAACATTAAATCTTAGTATAAAGGGATGTAAAAAGAATGGTTTTTGATAATTGGACAAGATCACACAATGAATAAGAATGGTTAGTAAAAACTCATCAAAGTAATTGCCACTAATCTTCATGTTGATCACTCTGCAGATGTCACATTGCTTGTAATTTCTCCAATTCCACAGTCACTCGTTCTGTGGCATTAACTCACAGTGAAGAGAGGAGCATCATTAGAGTCTCCGGCTGGTTTTGTTGCAATGGTAAGAAGATGTGTCTACATCTTGATTTCTATGTTGATATTCCCTACCTGCCAACCATAACCGATAAGGCTCAATCATTGAGACCGAAATGTGAGATGAATCACATGGAATGATTAATATCAAGTCCCAAAACCAATGAAACAACAGATAAATAAATGTGATGGATGGGCCACCTTAAGCGTCTTAAACTTCAACTACAATAATTTTGGTTTGATTCTAAAATAAGGATTTTATAAGAAATGGACAAAATGTTAACCTGCTGAACAACGTGCGGGTCAAAGTATAGAAACCTTTGTCTTCTTGAACTCCAACTATGTAAGTTGATGCACCTGGTTTGCCAACCAAAATGCCGAGGCTGTAATCGTTTATAAAAATCTTACGAAAGAAATGATTCGGTGATTGTATTGATTCAACCATAAGAGTCACTCCTGCATTCAAATTCTGGTATCATTAGATCCTCTATATATTATATCAATGATGTTTACCTAACAAACGATTACGATCTTCTTAGGAAGAAAAAGCTAAATTCTTGACGTCTAGTGAATATCGCCTAGCAAACAATTTACATCACTAATATAAGTTGTGTCTCCAATAGACTCAAATCCTGAGGATAACATAGTGAGTAATATTTGATGAATGTTAAGTTTGCTCGAGTTTGAAGTGATTATATAAACCTCTACGATATGTCACTAGTATTAAGGATGAAAAATCTTTTCTGAATGCAGTCGCCGCATGGCCAGAATCTGCTTCTTCTGAGGCTTCACCCTAAGATTTTATAACAAACACCCAGGAGCCATATCTCACTTGTAGTGTGGACATACTAGTCCTACTTGGTCCTAATACACGCTCTTGAAATCTCTTATTGCCCCACTAGCCATAGATGCTGATTTTAAAATTACTGTCCAACCCGTATGTGTAGTGCAATCTGGCTTATTCTCGGAACTAAAAGCTTTCCAATATGGTTGAGAAACTGAGGAGGAAGATGCAACCTCATCCGGGCATAATGTCAAGTTTGAATTGTAATCACTAGAACTGGAGATGTTGGAGACTTATCAAGCTTTCACCTGTGCTTGATGAAGAACATTTTTTTGAAGGAACAAATCTGTCACATATAGCCTTCATTACTTAGTCACTAGGCACCAAATGCAACATGAACTAGAACCAAGAGAATCTTCCTATTTCTGCAATAAGAAGCATAAGATATACAAATAGATCAGGTTGGCATCAAACAGAATTAGGCATTAGCTCTAAGAATTAGTATAAGCACACAGGTACAAGCAAGAATAAAATTGAAGAATCCTCGGTATAATCTATTATCAGGAACCAACAAAACTTCAACAGGCTTTTATCAGCCCAGAAACTATATCCCTCACAATAACACTCTATTTCAATATATCCCAAATCCTTCGTTACTCTAATTTAGGAGTCCACGAGGATCTAATGAACACCAACAATTAAGATAAAGGTACTCAAATCCGATAGAAATTCACAGCAGCAATAGAAATTCGAGACTAAATCATACAATAACTTAAGAACTCTGACGCAATTTCTCCTAATTGATCAATCAGTCAACTAAAAATTGGCAACTCAATCTAACGGAACAAGAGTAGAAGCTCGATAAACCACTAAATAAACGCAAGAATTTCATGGTCCGATCCGGAGAACTAGATTTTCATAACTTCTGAATTCTAGAAGAATATAAACATAGATCACCTGACAGAAAAAACCAATTCGAATCGTTAGGTTGACTAGATACGACAGAGATAAGACTTCCGACGACAAGACCGGGAGAAATGTCTTAAAGTTCGTATTTCATTATGTTTTTCTGGTATATGTACTTTGGGCCAGCCCACTAATCTTAAGCCCATTTATTTCAAACGGATTTTTAAGAGTCAAATTTACATTTGTGACCTTTTCGGCGCATTTATAAGTTATAACGGCATGCGCAGAAATTCAAATCCTCAAAAAGAACATTGGAACTGCCACTCGCGTTGCGTCGTTTCACTCTCTGCAAATCGGAAACGGTACTGATTCTCTTCTTCTTCGATTGAATTGATCACGATTTGTCGCTATGGAAAATCTTTAATCTATTGTTGATCGTTCCTTTTTCTCTCTTTTGCGTAACTTCACCGTACGGACTTGAATTAAACCCAACATCTCGCTATCTGCATCAAATTGAAGATTGCTATTCGAATTTTTCATTTCAATCCGGTCTATTGCGATGTCTTCTTCGAAAATGGTACGTTAGACCAGAATCTTCGGTTGTTTTCGATTATCTTCTACGACTTTATGTTTCTTATGATCTTAATTTTCTCTGAATTTCTCATTTTTGATCGGAATCAAATTAAGAGTTCGTTAAGAAAGTCGAAAAAAAATATTGGGGGATTGGAGAAACTGAAAAATCCTGATCGGTTGAAGAAGAAGAAGCCTATCTTCATAAAGCGCAGTATCCTTTTTTTTGTCGATTGTTTGGTTACTTTTACACATCATTTAGATTTTCTTTGTTTTCACATGAGTCTGGTTGATAGATATATACTTGGCGAAGAAATTCAGAAAGAGGGTTAAAGATCATGGCATATTCTGTTCTTGCTCCTTGGATCCTGGTTCTTCAACTCTATGTGGCAGTGATTGCAATTGTGGGTATGTTTTAATTTCTAAATCTGATCTTTTACTTTCTTTTGGCATATCTAAAGCAGAATTCGTTTTGTCTCAAATAATCTGCACTGATTTTGATTGTTGATGTTGAAGTTTATTCTACTTGTTGGTTTTTTAGGATTCTACTGTCAAGTTGTTCATCTGGCTGTAAGTGCACAAGTGAGTGCACCAACAAGCCATTCCAACAACGACATATTAAGAAGATGAAGTTAGTTCAGGTTAAGAATATAACAATTGTCTATAAAAATGCATTTTGAGGCTAGTTGAATTAGTTGTTTCTTGTAGACAGAGAAGTGTGGATATGGGATTGCAGCAGATGAAGATATCAATCCAGGAGAGTTTATCATTGAATATGTAGGAGAAGGTAATGTGATTATACGATTAGTCATACATAATTTTACTGTTGTGGTTGCTACTTAAATCCATTTCTTACTGTAGTTATCAACGAAAAGATTTGTAAAGAAAGGCTTTTGAAGTTGAAGAAAAAGGCCGAGACAAATTTCTATTTGTGTCAGATAAACTGGAACATGGTGATTGATGCTACTCACAAGGGTAATAAATCAAGATATATCAATCACAGCTGCAATCCTAACACAGAGATGCAGAAATGGTTTGTTATTATTGCTCTCATCAGACTTATTCTCTGTTCAAGTATTGTTGAACAAAGTTTTATATCATGGACTTCTTTGTTTCTATTAGGATAATTGATGGAGAGACTAGAGCCGGCATCTTTGCTACTCGTTTCATAAACAAAGGCGAGCAGTTGACCTACGATTATCAGTAAGAACATTTCTTTGCATTTTAACAACACCTTAGCTTTATGCATTCTTGAATACCAGTGGTTTGTATAAAGTATTTGATACTAAAGTTTAATCTGGGACACTAAGAAGTATAGCAGGTTTGTTCAGTTTGGTCCAGATCAAGTTTGCTACTGTGGTGCAGTATGTTGTAGAAGAAAGCTAGGTGCAAAATCTAGAGAAACTAAGAGGACACCCACCAATGAAACTGTGAAATCAGTGTCATGTAAAAGGACTAGGAAAATGCTAAAGGTAAAATAGAAATTGAAATTTATCTGAAAGAATTGTTTACATATTGGTGTTAAGATCATCTCCATAGCCATAGCGTTATTTGGCATGCTAGTGACCTATTGTTTTCAAACATATGGTTAGGGAAAACCTCGAGGTAGACGCGTTACTGGTTAGTATTAATCATCTAGCTCTATTTACACAAGCTTCTCAATTTAATGGTAAGAAAGAACAAAAATTGGATGCTTCAGGACAATCTTGGAACAATCATGGCCAAAGCAAAATATGTTTCCAGGACTGCATTGGTGTGGTGATAATGTTAACACGTCCCATGAACCAGAGGTATAGCTATCTTGCTACATTGCAAGGCTCAGATGCATTTGCTCTGCTCATTGAGGGGCAGTTTTTTGACTTAAGTATTTCACATTTTCAGGTATATTGGCATTATTAAACAATACGATGAGTTTTCAAGAAACCACTTGGTCATGTATGAAGATGGAGTTATCGAGATTGTCGACTTGTCTAAAGAAGTTTGGAAGATAGTAGCTGTTTGATATTTGCTCTTAGCTATTTTTGTATTACATTTCCTATCTTTTGATTACAACTAAATTGTGTTGTTCAATGGATTGTATGGACTAATAATAGATATAGACTTTGCTGTTGTTTTGTATGTATCAAACTATAAAATTAGTACATTTGTGGAATCTTTGGACTAAAATAAGGAACTTAGAAAAGTGTTTTTGGATGCTAAACCGGTATGGACGATGAACCAAATACCGGTTTGTTCTGTGTGTAACTCCAGTTATTAAGCACGTGATTCATATGGGCTGCAAAAGCTAGGTAGGCATCACCACTAGGCTAGTGTATCCGTTGTAGCGGTTGATACAGACGCGCCATTGACCTGTCTGGGATTGGCATTTGACGTAGGTGTGATGTGGTGGGCGGTAACTCACCTACCCAACTGTTTTTTTTTTATAAAATAAAAAATGTGTTTTTTTATTTTTATTTATAAGCATAGAAAATGAAGTTTATTGTGGAGAAAATTGATATTTATTGTATAGAACATGTGATTCAAACTTTATATATAATAAAAGCATAGCATTAATTTAAATATTGTATTATATTGATTCGCTTTGGAGTAGGTTATATTGTTACTAGCAAATAATAGTCACATAATATATATATATATATATATTATTATCTCTTATTATAATAAAAAACAATTATATTTTGATAAGATTTTATAACTGATTATTATTATTATTATTAATTATTATTATCTAGATAATATTATTAGTTTGTATGAGCTTTACATATAATAAAACAGACAACATCAAATATATTTTTATTATTCAGAATCTTACGAATATTAAAATAGAATACGAGGAACCCCACTTGATAAATATATGAGATTATATATTGATAAATACTTACATGTAATCAATTTGTATTTAACGACCATATTCGTCACATATTGCTATCATACCTGCTCACGTGTGGAATAATTTATCCAAATAATAATATGGTAAAACAAATAATCACTTAATTATTCTGAATATTATTTATGTTAACCATATAATTTTACATATTCATTCGATTATTTAATAAGCTATTTCCTTACCTCATCAAAATTTTATGACGTTACTAAAATATATTTTTTACTTTTAGACCAAAAAAAACGTCTTTTACTTTAAATATATAATATAAATAAAGATTATGGAAACATTATAATAAAAATTAATAACTAAAGTAATAGCATAGTTTTATAAATTAGAGTTGTATATACAGACGAAAACATAGCCTAGAGAGAATATTGTAAATTTGCATAATATGTACTTTTAGTTTCAATGATCTCTTATATAATAATAACGTAAGATTAACTTAAACATCATGTTACATTAGTCTGATTTGGCTTAAGGATTATTGTTACAAATTTGTTACTAGGAAAGTATTATGATAAAATAGAATTATAATATCTTATATAATAAAAGTGTAACATCGATTTAAACACCGTGTTATATTAGTCTATTTTGGTATAAGAATTATTGTAACAAATTTGTTACTGGGAAGAAATTATGATAAAATAAAATTATATCATATAATATTTTAAATAAAAAATAAAAGATATTAGATAACAAAACAAAATTTTTAATAAACTAAACATCTTATTAGTTATAGCAAATTTCGGTGTTGTTTATCTACAAATACATATCAATTAAATAATATTTATAATATATACTTTATATAGTAACATTTTTTATACATGATATAACAAAACGATTTATATAATCTCAAATATCAACGTGTATACTTTATAGGTTAATCGAGTATATATAGAGATAGACATTTATATTGTTTAGGTTTATCATAACTAACAATATGTAATATTTATAATATATACTTTATATAATAACGGTTTTTATACACGATATAACAAAACGATTTATATAATCTCAAATATCTACGTGTATACTTTATAGGTTAATCGAGTATATATTTTGAGTTTACGAAGAGATATGTATTCAAATATAGTTTAAGTTTGTCATAACGAATTCCTAATATGTAGTTTATATCATAAAGAATATCTATTATCAATTCTATCTTAAAATTTACTATTAATTTATACTTGTAAGTTAAATTCTATTTTTCTATTTAAATAGAAGACTCATCGCGTGATTAATTCTAAGATTCATAAAGAAAACAACCCCAACTCATACTCTTTCTTAAAAATTAAAAAGTTTATTATAACTTTTACGTTACTAACATTAAATTTTAAATGTATATATTTAAGATATATTAAAAAGTTTAAAATATATTAAAGATTAATAAATTACAATAATTTTTAATACAATTTTAAATGAAATGAACACATAATCCATGTAAGCTGTGCTATGGGCAATGGAGTCTCTGCTCCTTAACCAGTTTTTAGATGTGGAGTTAGC
>OVAX01004858.1:0-11229 GCA_900406405.1 Lepidium africanum
AATATGGATGCAAAATTAACTATATTGGAACTATAAAATATACTAAAATGTATACACATCAGTTTGCTACAAACAGAATTGCAATTTTGGACTCATGGTTCACAGTCCTATTGTCCCAAGATTGGGAACGTAAGAAGGACACAACCATTAAAGGAAAACACAGATGGAACAAGACGGTGAGTAACTGCATCTTGGGGAATGTGCCAAGCCGAGGTTATAGGCTTGAGTGGTATGTTGACGTTGACACCGTTTATGTTCCAATGAATTGGAACAAAACACACTGGGTTGGTTTGGTTATACGTTTCAAAGAAGGGGTCATCGAGGTATTGGACCCTTTTGTCGACCTCAGCTATGACAGGAAGATGCAAAAGTACATGAAAGCTTTTGTAGATGGATTACCGGTGAGCATTGGGGAAATTTGTCGTGAAAACATCCCCAATGTAAGTTACCCTAAAGGTTTTGAAGTTGTTAGGTCAAGAGATTGTTCGCAGAACGAGAGGGCTGGTGGCTGTGGTGCACTTGCTGTTAAATTCATTGAGCTTCACTTGTAAGGAATGAGTTGTGGAGGGTTAACATATGACATGGTAGACTTACTAAGACTCCAATACGCTATCAATGTGTTCGAAGAGTACGTCGAACCTCTAAAGGCTTGAATATGTGGAGGAGAATGATGTTATTCTGTTATTGATTTAGAGACACTGACTAAAGTAGGTCCATGGGACGTTAGTGGGCATGGTTTTAAAAGACGTAGACAAGTTTAGAATCCAATTTCTGTTGTGTCCTTATATAAATTTATGAAAGAACGCGGCGTAGTTTAGTAAATCGGGAGATGTCATGGGCAAAGATGAAAGAAAACAAATGACATGGACAAAGATGAAACATTAAAATAATGTTTACGAACAAAATATTTTTTTTAACTTGACCCTAGAACAAAAAACATTAGTCCACTGTCGCAAGGTTCATATATGTAGTGACATGGAAATTGCAACAAAAAGCTTATAAATTTTATTTCTATAGGACAAGACGTTCATCGGAATAACTTAACCAAAAATAGTAGAGAATCAGAACTTATATTGGATTCTTGCAAGTTTTCTGTTATGCCCAAATCCTTTGCATCGTGTGCACCTTTGTGTATTTCCCTGCAAAAAGACGTCGGGTGAGAATAAAGACAACAGGGTATACACGCAAGAGAAGGATTTAAACATCAACTTCCAACTCACAGAATATTCCCCATTGGAATGGATTCAAACGCTTTTGGGCCTCCCCGGTGGTCTTTTTATTTTCGGAGGTTCTCAAGAGCTTTAATTGTTTCTAGAATGTCAGAATCCCTCTCATTAGGTACTGGATAAAAAAACCCCTTGATACAAACTTCGCCATGTCTCTACATAATAACAGTGATCGACCAGTGTGTATACATTTATATTCGTGACACCAACCATGGCTAAAACATGGCAGCAAGGTAAGTGTATAACATTGAACACCATGCAGGTACATGTGTTGTGTTGTAAATCAACTTTGAAAACACACCTCTTACCATCATTGACTTGGAAAACAAAGGTAATGAACTGAGGACTGCACATTCTGTTGCAGCCCTCAATGTATCAATTAGAATGTCTTCTATCTTAGGTGTGCAATCTGTGCCCGTTTTCGAGATTTTTTCCCGCCTAAGAGAAAACCAACGCATCATTATTGCCCTTATAAACTCAACCATTGAAACAATGGGGAATGAGACAGCTTTCCCAATAGCAGCATTTAAGGACTCGGCAATGTTGCTGCTCATCATATGTAATGTTCCCCGGTGAAGTGAGCTAAAGCCCAATGAGAAAAGCCGATTTCCTTCAGATATTGGACACAACTAGGGCTTTGTTTTTCTATTTCCCCCATCCAGTGCCTAAAGTCTCCCTTTGTGAAAGATCTGGCCGCCTTAGAAACCTTTGCAGCTAGGCCAGGAATTTTGAATCTGTGATTGACATTCCTAAACAAGTGAACAGCACATGCTTCGTGGTGTGAAAGGGGGTAGACGAGCTTTAGCGAAGAATAAATGGCGGGATGTCTATTTGAGATGAAAACTAGTGCCTTCTCGTTGGGGACAAAAGTTTGCAACTCTCTCAAAAACTATGTCCATCCAGCTTCGTTCTCCCTGTCAATAACAGCGAAACCTAGGAATATTTGCATATTCCCATCTTGTCCACTAGCGGTCATCAAACATCCCCGAAATGTCCCCTTTATTTGTGTTCCATCAATGACAATAACCTTCCTTAAGAAGGTGTATTCCCTTACGGAGGGCCCAAAAACAAAAAAGAGATACTTGAACAAGACATCCCCATTATCATTCTCTGTCATTTCCAACTTGTAAATTGTCCCTGGATTCGATTATTTTAATAAATGTAGATATGTGGACAAGAAGTTGTAGCTTTCTTTATCTGTTCCTCTTGCTCGACGTAGTGCTAATTCTTTTGCATTCCAAGCTTTAGGGTAAGAAATAATGACGTTCATCTCTGACAATATTAATTTAGGGATATCACATGCTCTTGGGCCACTCTTTCCATTCTCAAACTTTCCAGTCAAGAACTCCGCTAGTATTTCTGCTGTGATGTTTTTCTTGAACTGTGATCTTGCCTTCACATCACAAGTATGTTTCATCTGGACCTTGGCCACTTCGAGTACAGTATTGTTAGATTCTCCAATGACTAGAGCAAAAATCCTCCATTTACATGATTTATCTGCACAAACTACAACTACTCTCTTTTTGTCAGACTTTTGGATTTTGAAATGAATAAACCTTATTATGGCATACAAGGCAACAGCATGCTTAAACTCTTTTTTTGTCCTGGAAGACTTTACCAACAAAAATAGCATCAGGAGCTTGCTGTAAATCCATGTTAGCATTGTCCCCAGTCCCTGGCCTCATGTTGTCAAGCACTAGAGCTGCATCAAATAAGAGGAAATGTTCCTCCTCGTTTATAACATCGTCTTCAGTGGCATCCTCATCTTCTTCATCTATATTACCATTGTCTAGATGTACATTACCATTGTCCTTGTCTGCTGCATGAGTATTGCAATTGTCCTTGTCTTCATCTAGGGCAATACCATTGTCCTTATCTTCAACTGGTACATTGTTGTTGTCCTTGTTTCCATCAGGGACATTACAATCTTTGACTCTGTCTTCGTCTGCTTCTGGAGAATCGTCCAGCATCAGACTAAATGAAGGTGCTTGTATCATTGACTTCGGCTGTAGATCGGCGGCTATTATCAGTTGCCGTTCTTCGTTATTTGTATAGGGATCCCAATCAGGAGGATAATCTTTGTTAATTTTATTTCTCCAGTATTCGAAGTCGTAAGAGTTACCTGAGTCATCACTCCCGCAGGAGTCGTCTTCATCTTGACTATCAGTTGGATGTCCAGCATTTATTTGCTTTTAGGACGTGTTAGAGTCTTTGAGACTTCGGAGTTTTTTCATAGGGTCATTTTCTGTGTCCATAACCCGGTTTCCCTGTCTTTTAAGGTACAACGCTTCAACTCGGGCTATCTCTTCAAACAGAGACTCATTTTCAGAAGAAAGTGCTGCGTTTGTAGCTCCATCTACCCCCAACAAATTGTGAGAGGATGTTTCCCGTCTTTGCAATGACAAAAATAGGTTTACACCACCATCAGTTTTGGATAATATGTTTCTGAAATTTTGCAAAACTTATGTCGTTGGAGACTTTGACCGGTGGCATCTTCGCCTAAGTAAATGCCGTCGATTCAACTAGTGACTAGTAGGCAAGCGAGGGTGTGTACTCTTCGTAGTTGGCTAGGAACTCTTTAGCTACCCTCAGTTCGAATGATCTGAAATTGGAAATACTTTCCAGTCCTACACATCTTCCAAAATGTTATTTCATAACCTTAGAGTGCCAGACACCTGAGTCAGTGTACTCCCAATCGCCAACGATTACGGAGTTGGTCATTTATAAAACTGCAGGTTTTTGGAATGATTAAGGCAGAAACACAAATTGTTTATAGTTTAGCATTGTTCATGGCGAATGAATGAAGTTTTTTACATGTGGTTTCGCTCCTCGCGAAGGAGCGAAGGATAAAAAAGAGATTTTTTTGGGTGTTGTTCCGACTTATGTTATGGAGAAAACTCACGATTTTTTGTCCTGAGGGATGTTTAAGAGGTTATAAGGTAAGCACCGATTGGTAAAGCCAAAAATAGAAGGTCATGGGCGGCAAAGTGTACTATGTTTTTGAAAAATGTTAATTACCAAAGGATGGCCTACAAGTATGTTACAAGCGCGCATGACTATTTAATAAAGAAGACTTTGGGTTGGCATTCACTATTGTTCCCTTCACTAAGATTTCAACAAAAATGAGTTCCCGATGCGGAAGTTCTAGTTCAAGTTCGTCCAGGACAAGAGGATTTCCAAAGTTTTGTAACTATGGGCAGGGAGTTCGTAAATTGACGTCGACAACCGCCGAAAATCCTGGACGGCCATTCTTCAAATGCATCTCAATGAAGCAGGTACCTTTGGTTTTTTTGAAAACAGAGGCGTGAAACATGTAATAATCATCTTTAGTTTGTTTCACTTATATGACCACCTCTTCAAGTGGGTGGAAGAATCCTTGCTTGAAGAGGTTGAGGATGTGTTGCCAAAGATGGAAGAACTCGAATTAGAGTTTGCAAAAAGTGAAATCCGAGATGACGAGTCTCAAAGCGGAAATCCATGGCTTGAAGAAGGAAATCAAGAGTCTCAGGACAGGGAAAAAGGTTATGGAGACGATGATTATTTGCTTGTTTAGTTTGACAGCAGTTGCAGTTACAGTTGTATGTTGGAAATGAAAGGACATGGACAAATGAAGGATGATATCATTCTGTTAAAGGTGTTAACAAGTATTCCAATGTTTTCTTATGTCTAAGTTAGGTGTTTTTGTATGCCATTATGAAATTTGAAGTTGATATTTTCGTATCTAATGAGAAAATTTAGAGTTTGTACACCTTTTACCTTCCCAATGTATCTTCCACTAGTTGTTGTGGGTTTTTATTTTGTCCTTGTGTCCGTACTAGAAATTAAATCAAATTAAACAACACAACATAGACATCTTCCGATGGACAAAGATATTTTGTTTGAAAAACGTAGTCTTACAAAATGTAGTGGAAATTTGCGTACATGGACATGATGATCCTATTATATTAGTAATATTTGTGAACAAAACTGGTGAACAAGGACAAGATTGATATTGTGAAATTAGTCAATTTGTCACAGTTAGCTATGTACAGACATGGACATAATTTACATTGGAGGCTGCGTCAAGAAATCCAATGCATGTGCTACATTTAATGCTATGTAAAGCATTTAATGCCAACTTAAGTAATTATGACTGCAAAGAGCACTATTGAGAACATAGCCTCCTCTATTAATTATGTGTCAAAAGCAGTCATTTCGAAATCAACTTTAGAGAATAATGTCAGATTTAACAACTAGTTGGTGGGTTAATAAAAACAAGAAAAAAGAAAAATTAGTTATATTTGAATTGTAAGAGTACGTGGGAAGTCTTTATCTTGTTAAAAACAAACTATTAGATTGAAAAAAGAGACACAGTAATGTGGTTGAATAAAGGAGCTTATATAGAGTGCCGTGAGTTGAATAAGTTTCATAGTAAGGAAAAGAAATGAGTTCAAACATAGATTTATTCAGTCTACCTTCTCAGGTTGTGGTCTCAATTCTAGAGCGGGTGGGGACGGTGGTATAGAAGAGGTTGGGCGTTTTTCAGGGACATGTCGAATGGAAAGAGATCTGTGCCGGGAGGATCATATCCTAAAGCATGTGTCACTATTAAATTGGTCCCTCAATCCTCAGCGAATCTTCCCATCTTCACCTTGTAGGCCGTTGTTTATGCGTTGTTTAGCTGCACACAATCAGACAGCTAGGTACCTCGAGGGCTTAAGATTAGCAACAACTGAAGGTCGCATCAAAGAGACTTGCGAAATGTTGCGCGAAACAGAGCCAATTTCTCAACAAATGATGTTCGCACTAGCTATATTTCAGGTTGCGGATGGAAAATACAGGGATGGATTACGTACTATGATAACTTTCCAAGATGAGAGTAGTTCTTTCGAGACTGCTGAAGCTATGGCCGACGAGGTTTTCGACATAATTGCGTCAATGGGACCTGTAAGGGTTAAAACCTACGAAGGACTATCGCGATACTTCATACCACCAGCATGCTCTCACATAACCTACGAAAGCCTATGGGATTCAGAGGGAGAGGAATGTGATATTGACAACCAATGTCCAGAATGTTTCATGTGGTTCAGGATGATAATGTTCCTTCGTATGTTTTGGTAATCAAAAATATGTAATGCCTTGTCCATGTCAAGTGAAGGCATGTTTGCTTATCCGAGGGAGGATATGTTAAGGAGTTGATGTATTTTGTTGTGAATATTAGTGACTAATATATATATGTTGTTCACATATGTCCATGTCTCTAAATTATCTAGTGAAATGAATTCATCGTCCATGGCTTCAAAGATATAATTTCTGAGTTGTACGTGGAGCATGTCTTTTTCCATCTAGTACACTGTAAAAACGTCGGTCGTCCTTGTCTGCATCTAGTACGTATATGTAAATACTGTAATGTAATATGTCGATTGTCCTTGTCTTCATCTAGTACATTGTGACTTGCAGCATGTTCATGTACAACATATGGTATTGTTCTTTTGGAAATTATAACACTGATTGTCATTGTCTTAAACACTACAAATACGTACAATAAATATAATAAGAGGAGTGTCCTTGTCTTCATATAGTGACACATTAAATGAATTGTTCTTGTATTCGTATTGCGACCCATTTATAACTATTACTACATAAGTAGTCGATGTCTATATTCATACTTATATCCATGTCTCTGCAGTGGCCTATCTTTCATTTGATATTGTACGTAGTCCATTTCGACATCTTGTCTGAGATCTTTGTCCTTGTTGTCATAAGAAATGTGTCCTTGTATCCATCAGTATTTACATGTCTATATTATAATTGTCTTTAGGATAATTTGAATGTGTTCTTAGTAATTATAATGTAATATGTCGATTGTCCTTGTCTTTATCTAATACACTGTGACTTGCAGCATGTCCATGTACAATGAGTGGTATCTAGTACAAGGATTGTCTTTGTCTTTAAAACTATAAATACGTACAATGAATATAGTAAGAGGACTGTCCTTGTCTTTATAACTATTAGTACATATGTAGTCCATGTCTATATTCATACTTATATCCATGTCAAATCAAGAACTTTAATTTGACATAGTACGTTGGCAATGTCGTCATCTTGTCTGAGATATTTGTCCATGTCTTTATAGGAAATTTGTCCTTGTCTTCAGCATTAATTACATGCCTACATTTAAATTGTTTGTGTGGTGTTTGTCTCTAAATATGACAATTAACGAGGTCCTTGTCATTGATAGGCCCATAATTAAACGGTTCATTTGATCCTTATTTGACTTATACATGTCTTTTGCTATTCCCGCCTTAGGTCAGTTACATTACGAAGACAGAAGGCAATCATAACTGCTTTTGAGAATAGCCATCAAATCATAACTGCTTTCGAGGTAGTGTCTAGTTAGAGTTCACATAAAAATAGCCACTAACACACGTATTTGGGAAGTCTTTATTTAATGCAAACCAATTGGTACAATTTAGTGGTTTTGAAAAGTCACATCCATCAATCTTAAGAACACCAAAAGCTTTATACCCCCTCATGAAAAAAATCAACTTTCTTTTCCAGGAAAAAAAATGGTGAATTCATTCACAGAGGCAACCGGGCTGTTTCACCTAGGAAGGAAGGACTCGAAGATTTATCTCCCAAAGCAAGTGTACTCTCGCTTTGAGATTCGTAACAGGCAGAGCATGATGGTCAAGAGACTAAACATGTGGGAAAAAAACACTAAATAAATGGCTAAGGAATTAGCAAACCAATGGACTCTTCAGAATAAGGTGGATGGGAGATTCGTTGACGAGGATCATGCCCAATTCTTCTTTGCCATGGAAAGTGACCGTGACACCGTACTCCGGATGCAGCCATTACTCTATAAGGGTTGGCCTATAGCAATTGCAAAATGGGAGGATAACGAGATTCTAGGCTGGCTGAAAACCATTGCCACCTGGGTAACATTACTGAATATCCTGATGCAATCTGCTTCTAGGAAAGCGATAAGCATAATTGCTGGCTCCCTGGGGCTGGTTAATAACAAGATTTTTGAGTCTGGTTATCAAATCCTTATAGTATATAAGGTTGTCGAACCAAAGTGAGCTGCTAACACTTAGGGTTATGGTAAGCTAACTAGTTCAAGCAAAATTAGGCAAAATAAGTGAATGGAAGTGATTATGTCACAATTAACTTAAAAACATAGCATGCACTATCTAGCAGAAAATAGGCATGGCTAAAACACATCTAACATAGAAGCAGAAACTAAGTAAAAATGCAGAAACAGAGTGAATAGGCTAGAGGTAACGGCGAGTTGGAACAATAAGGTTAAGATGGGCTTGTGAGGAGAGTGAAATCAATAAACTAAGTTGAAATCTGGGTTAAGGTTTTATCTAACAACCTAAACAGGCAAGCAACGAATCAGGATACTAAGGTAAACAAGCCACTCCCGTGGTCATGAAGTCTTAGTTCAGGCGCAACCTAACCCAATCCTTTAGTGATCACACGCCCAAACTGGCACTAACATGCATATCCTACATGATTAACTGACGCTCTGAACATCCAATCCCATGGGCCAGAATGCATTAGTCCTAAACTGAACCTAAGCCAAGCATATCATCGAACACCTTCCGGATGAGATAGCCTACGAATCAAACTTTGAGTGATCAAGTCAAAATAAGCATGAATATCAAATAGTCTAGCACAGCCTATGATAGTATTCAAGCATAAACACCAAAAACCCAGAAAACAACATAGATCTACTTAGTCTCCTCACAAAACCCATAACAGACTACTCTCTATCCATGGATAGATGTGCAGCCTCTAGCATAACAACAAAAGTCATAAGCATAAACAGAAAATAAAGACAGAAACGAAATCTAACCAACCTAAAGCGAGATTCAAGCTGAAACTATAAATTTCATAAGAACAGCAAGAACAAAATAAGAAAGAGGCAGAGAGAATTCTGGATTTAGCTAAAAGAGGCAAAAACTAGGTTAAAGATTCCATCCTCTTTTTTTTCGCTAAAACAAGAGTATTTATAGGGCTAAAACATGGAAGCCCTAAATTGAGTCAACAAAAAAAGTAAAGTCGGTCAAAATAAATGAAGTCGGTGCGTATCGCTTCAAGGTGGATGGCGAATGCAAGTGGCGAGTCAGAGGGTCCAACTTCAGGCTCAAATGCTGCAAATGGCTTGCACTCGCCTGTGTATGGTAAACTGGGGGGTCGAGTTCAGCATTCTTCAGCTTCAGCAAATGTTCCAACTAGGCTGCACTCACCTGTTACTGGCGAGTTGGACTGGTGAAGCTTCAAAAAAATATGATTTCTGGCTAAGTCTGGAAGCTGAACTCGCCACTAACAGGCGAGTTGGCTAGGCGAGTTCTGGATACTTGGTCTGCAAAATCCTCGGTTCTTGATGNAGATACTTGGTCTGCAAAATCCTTAGTTCTTGATGTTTTGGCTCCAGCTTTTTAGTTCGAGGCCTAAGTTGCAGTCTTCAGGCTTGTTTCCTCCAAAATGCTCCGAATTGCTCCATATTGCTCCATTGTTCCTAAAATGCTCCAAATGCAATGCAAATGCAAAAATGGCCTCAATGGGACTCTAAAATACATAGTATGGAACGTGAATGAATGCAAAAATATGCAAATTATGAACCTAAAATGGGTAAAATGCATGAATATCAACTCCCCCAAACTTAGTCCTTGCTTAGCCTCAAGCAAGTGCAATGAACTAAGCATGAAGAGAGGTTGCAGACGCAGGGACTATCTAACTCACCTGTCTAGCACCTTAATAGGTTGAAACTGTAAACCACAAGTGAACCAATGTTCTATTATGACTCTCACTATATACTCGTCTATAAGCTTAGCATCCAGTCCTCAAATCACTAATGCTTAAGCTAGTCTCTAAGAGTGCAAACTTGAATCCTTATTTTTAGAGGTGAATGCCTCAAAAGGTACAATAGATCAATGAACATATGCTTTAACTTCCTGAAATTGGCATGGCATAGATTCAGTTAAGCACACTTGTGAGTTTCTTTGTTTTGTTCAGTTTAAGCATAAACTCATGGTCTTCGAATCTGTAGCTTATTCAATGGTCTGCGTGACGTCCCTTTTGAAGATCCACACCAATGAATAGCTGCTTCACGTTCTACTCTTCATGTATGGGTTTACGCACAATCTCCACTCACCTTAAGCATCATCGAATGAGTTGCAGTTGGAAGAGCTTTCATTTTCAGTTATTTTGCCACACCAAGCTCAAGCAAGGAAAATGTTCAATGCATCTACAGGCCCTAACTCAGCGAGTTTAAGTTCAAGTTAGAAGGAAATCAAGCTTAACTCTTTCAAGACACAAACACATTGTGAAATGCATGCGAATGATTAAAATTTTTTTTCTGAAATGCAAGTTAGAGGGTAAATGAATGAGGTGAAAACTAGGCACTAAATGTGATGAATGAGTGGCAAGTTTGAAGTATGCATGGCGTGCATAAACACATTGATAGATGTCTAGGGCTCTCCCCTAAACTACGCATAAACACATTGATAGATGTCTAGGACTCTCCCCCAAACTTAAATCACACAGTGCCTGTGTGAAACTAAGTATAAGAAAAAATCCTAGATAGAGCAACAAGAAGGGAACAAGCAGAAGCAGCGAATTTAAACACATCAAATATAACTAAGGCATAAGAGAAAAGGCTACGAATTTTACAATGAGTGTTGGAGCTTGCTGACTCAAAGGTCGAAGATGTGNAATTTTACAATGAGTGTTGGAGCTTGCTGACTCAAAGGTCGAAGATGTGAGCTATTGAAGCGTTCATCTCTTCGAATGTGTAGCTTGCTGGGTTGGTGGCTGGTTCATGTACAAGATTTTCGGCTTGCTGTGCTGCTCCGTTGGGCTCGCATAGCTCACCATACATATAAACTCGCCAGTTTGCACCATACCTTGCCTTCTCTATGGATTCCTTTGATGGCTTCTTCTTCTTTATCATCTTCCGCTCCTGCACTTCAGCAGATGAATGGCGAGCTTGAGATGGAGCTGACTGAGCTGA
>OVAX01004859.1:0-11228 GCA_900406405.1 Lepidium africanum
TCCTTGAAACTAAAACTATGTCCGTGTTCAAGATTTTCCGGTAACTCTAGAATGCTTTAGTCTGTGGTAGATGTACAAGGCAATAACGACTAATCATAGAAATTAATCAAAAGGAATTTTTGACCAATTAAAAAAACCAAATCTTAGGAATTATGACATTTTTACGAAGCCTAAATAACTTATTGACAGCGACTATCATTTATTAGATGTAAAATTTTAAAATATATACAGTTGAAAGAGATAAATTTTTCGTACCCCTTCATCAACTATATAACAGCACTAACACATCCACTAAATCATCACAAAACACACCAAAAACACATAAAAAAAATATCAAATGGTAAGAAAGAAAATAAAGCTTGCTTTCATCGAGAATCATTCTCGGAGAAAAGCAACTTTTAACAAAAGAAAGGGAGGAATCATCAAGAAACTAAACGAGATCACAACTCTATGTGATGTCAAAGCTTGTGCGATCATCTACAGTCCATTTGATCAAAATCCTATGGTATGGCCATCAGAGGAAGAAGCAAGAAGGGTTACTGTAGATTTCAAAGCCCTACCGGAGATGGAGCGGAACAAGAAAATGGTGGACCAGCAGGCTCATCTCAAACAAAGGATCGCCAAAAACAAAGAAGGTGCGAACAAACTAAAGAGAGAAACCAAAGAGTTAGAGATGGAACAAGTCTTGTCTCAGTCTTTCTTAGGAAACTGGACGATGAATATCTCGGATCTTAATAATTTAGGTTACATGGCTGATCGATATTTAAGTAATATTATGCGCAATATCAAGATTCGACACGAATCTGGTATGGAGATTGGTGAATCTTCCAATGCTATTGCTGCTGCTTCTGAAGGGACTGCATCCACAATGGTTGTGGCGTCTACAAGGGCTCCTATGGCTCCAATTCAGGAGGTAGGTGGTTCGTCTTCATCTTCTGCAGCATTCTATCGACCTACTCAACAACAACCACAATTTCAATATCCTCCTTTGACTCCACATGTTGGACAATCTCAAAACTTGAATCCGAGTCTGAATCATAACCGGAAACAGCAACCATGGTATATGATGATGATGATGAACGATCATGCGCAACTAAGCAATGCAGACCACAACCAGCAACAATACCAGGCACAACCTCATCAACAAACCACCGGTGACTCCATCAGTTCTACTGCTGCTCCCAGCCCAAAAAATGACGTCCCTGCTACCAATTTAAACCCTACCAATGACATCTAGCTCCGTTAGGGTTTTCTCTCCATTTGATCTTTCAAGAGTTATCAATTTTTATTTTATTTTATCGTTGTTGCAAGTTTTATTATGTTATCTCTTTTGTTATGATTATAGATTTTAATGTTAAATTTGGCCACTCCTGTTTTAGATTTATGTTATTTGAATGCTTGATCTATATCATTTTCAAAATTAATGCAATGTCTTAGTTAAATCTAATTTCTTCGATCTTAACTTTTTAACGTCATAAGCATATTATATTAACTTGAGAGAAAATAATCCTCATTGAGGATATCAGTTATACAATGCAAAATAAATGAGAAGTATCAGGTTCCTTAGCTAACTTATTAGCCGCTTTTTTACATGACCTTGGAGTCCATATAAAATCAACATAGTCGAGTTTTCAACTCCAATGATGCATTTCGCGAAGCCGGTTGTAAAGGCCAAAGTTTATACGAGAACCTATGAGAAGCTTAAGGACTATGCAGCATCTTCAAAAATAACTATGCAGCATCTTCAAAAATAACTATGCAGCATCTTCTTGCCCACGTATAGTATTTGGTAAAGTAATAGATTCCGACGCTTTCATATTCTCAACATAGTCCATAATGGGAGTTGCTGATGGAAGTCAGATAATGACTCATTGTTATGATGCTGAAGGATCTCCCTAATCTTCTCCTCGAAGGAAAGAGAAACATCAAGAAAATCAGAGAAAGGAAATTGTATACCTTTCCAAATGGCCTGTACATAACCACAATTGTATAGAAGGGTGAAAGTTATCTTGTATTATGAGATTCATGCTGTACATATACACGAGTACAAGAGGAATTACAGGCAGAGATTATTCACATAATTAAGTCTAAGGATCTACTTTACATATATAGCTAATACGTCCCCTCAAGATGGAGGGTTCTTGAACACTCCAATCTTGTTACAAGCTTGCTGAAAACGGGATCGTGTAAGTGGTTTTGTCAATGTATCAGCAAGTTGATCATTTTGTCGACATGGGAGTCTCGTAACATGCCTGCTTGAATTTGATTGCAGACAAAGTGGTAATCTAGTGCAATGTGTTTGATTCGTGAGTGAAAGACTGGGTTTGCACATAAATACGTAGCTCCAATATTATCGCAGTATATTACATGAGCAACAGGCAAGATGATGCGTAGTTCCGTGAGTAGAGAGCATAACCAGCGTACCTCTGCTGCAGTGTTAGCAACTGCACGATACTCGGCTTCCGTGGAGGAGCAAGCCACACCATTCTGTTTTCGTGATGACCACGATATCAGATTTTGGCTAAGATAAATAAGATATTCATTTGTGGATACATAATCGTCAACATCACCTACCCAATCCGCATCCGAGAAAGCATGCAAATTAAGAGGTGTGTTTTTGTAGAGATGAATACCGTGTGTATGTGTTCCAGCCAGATATCAGAGTAGACGTTTTACCGCTGACCAATGTTGTTCGGACGGTTGATGCATGAATTGGGAGAGACGAATGACTGCATATGATAGATCAGGACGTGTAAAAGAAAGATATTGTAGGCTGCCTACCAAGGATCGATATTGTTTTGCATCTGTTGGTGGTGTGCCATCATGCAGTGTAAGTTTCTGTGATGCAGCAAGTGGTGTAGTGACTGGTTTGGCATCTAACTTGTTGTGTCTGGTGAGTAGATCTATTATGTATTTGCGCTATGTGAGATGAAGACCGTCCTTTTTTGGTGTTGCTTCTACTCCGAGGAAATAATGTAGGTCTGTGGGATCTTTAATTGAAAAACATGTAGCAAATTCTCTTAGGACAACATCAACTTGGTCTGTGTTGTTTCCTGTGACAAGGATATCATCAACATAAACAAGTACATAGGTGATAGTGGTACCGATAACTTGGATGAACAGCGACGTGTCAGCTAGTGAAGGTATAAATCCAGTGGCTAGAAGATGATTTTTGAGCGACATGTACCAAGCACGTGGTGCTTGTTTCAAGCCATATATCAGTTTCCGTAGACGCCTCACGAAGGACGGGTTGTCTTGATCAACAAAACCAGGCGGTTGACACATGTATATCTCTTCTGTGAGCTCTCCTTGAAGAAAGGTGTTGTTGATGTCAAGTTGCTTGATTGGCCATGATTTTGCTGTGAAGATACCAAGAACAAGATGAATTGTTGTAGTTTTGATCATTGGGCTAAAAGTCTCTCTGTAATCTATTCCATATTGTTGAGTGTATCCTTTGGCAACAAGTCTCCCTTTATACAGTTCATTTGTCCCATCGGAGTTGTACTTTGTCATGAAAACCCAACGACATCCAACTAAATTCTGTCGTGGATCAGAAGGAACAAGATCCCAAGTATGATTGACAACATGAGCATCAAATTCCTGTGAAGCGGCTTTACTCCGGTTTTGATCTTTGAGCGCTTGATGTATTGAAAGAGGTTCATCCATGAGTTGTAGACCGGTTACAGCAAGAGATAGTTTTTGTTTTGGTTTATGTATATTGTTTTTGGTTCGAGTTTGAATTTTGTGGTGATTTTGGTTCGGTGGATGATGGGTTGGATTGGTGGAATTATTTGTGTTGGATTTATGGGTGATTTGTGATGGTGATGGACTGGTTTGAGGTGGGTTTGGCTGTATTTGTTGTGGCTGGGCATGAACTGTGGCTGTCAGTTCAGTGTGTAGTGGAGCAGTGGGCTATGGACTTGTTGGGTTTAGCTAGGCCGAGGTTTGCGGCCCATTATTATTTGGAGCAGTGGGCTCAAAAGAAAGATGAGAGAAAGAAGCATTATCAGGATAGAGTATTGGAGACAATACCTGAGTGTCATCGGTTGAGATTTGTGGCGATGGAGAGGCATCAGCGTGAAGGTCTTTGTCGGGGGTGCTTGTGGCGTCGTTGAGGTGAGACACGGAACCAAGGTTGGAGGTATAGATGGTGATGCATGGACATTAATTTCAGTAGTCAAAGGTTGCGATGCTACTGGTTTAATTTCTCGGAATGGAAATAGCTGTTCATCAAATTGAATGTGACGTGAGGTGTAGACCCGACTAGTATCACGATGAAGGCAGTAATACACACTTTGAGTGGAAGAATATCCGAGAAAGATACATGGTAATGATCTGTCTTCAAGCTTATTGTGAGTATAAGGTCTTAACCATGGGCAACAGACACATCCGAACACTCTCAGTTTCTCATAGTTTGGTGTTTGTTGAAACAACTTTTGATATGGTGAGATCATGTCAAGTACATGAGTGGAAGACGATTAATAAGGTACACAGTTGCAAAAACGTAAGGCCAATATGTCTTTGGTACTCCAGATTGAGAAAGAAGTGTCAAACCAGTTTCAACAATATGCATGTGCTTCCTTTCGGCAAGTCCGTTATGCTTCGGAGTATGTGGAGGAGAGGTAAGATGGGAGATCCCATTATAAGCTAGAAACTCTCGCAGTGCTAGATATTCACCACCGTTATCTGAGAAAAGTGTACCGATGCGTTGTTAAAAACGATTTTCCACCAATTCTTTGAATGCCAGAAAAATAGTTTTGACTTCATACTTTCTTTTGAGAGGAAAGAGCCACGTGAATCTTGTGAAATGATCTATAAAAATAACATAGTATCTGTGATTGTCAATAGATAATAATGGTGACATCCAAACATCATTGTAGATATACTCAAGTGGTCTTGTTGATGCAATAGAAGAATGTATAAAGGGAAGCTTATGAGTCTATTTCAAAAAACAATCCGAGTAAGAAAAGGATTCACGGTTCACAGAGGAAACTGGAATTGAAAACTTAGATATGATCGTATTCAAAACTGAAGAAGAAAGATGACCCAAACGAGAGTGCTATGACTGAAGTGAGCCTTCGGACCAGCAGCAGACAGAAACGCAAATGCATGAGACTCTGGAACTGACCACTCGTATAAGTTGTTTATAGCTTGACCGTGGAACAATGGGACCCCCGAACAGAGATCTTTCACCTGAAATGAGGTAGGGAAAAATTCCACAGATACCTTGTTAGTATTACACAAGCGATGGACTGATAATAAATTCTTTTGAGCCGCAGGTACAGACAAAATATTATCTAAGTGCAATTAACAAGGATAGGAGGAAAAAATTTTAGAACCAGGGTGAGAGATGGTGAGATTGGAGCCATCTGCGAGAAGAACATCATCACCTCCATTATATGGTTGATGTAGAGACAAATTATTGAGATCAGATGTGAGATGATGGGTTGCTCCGGAGTCAACTACCCAATTGGTGGACGATGGCGGGGATTGTTGTGTAGCTAGATTCGCTTGTGGCTGCCATGGATGAGTTTGAGACTGTGATTGAGTCTGAGGAGTGTAGGGTGGTGGTCGATTGGACTGGAGATGAGGGCAACGCCTAGCAGAATGGCCTTGTACATGAAAAAACTGACATTTTCCCAAGTAAGGTTTTGGAGGAGCTCGAGAATTAGGCAGAGACTAATTGTTCCAGTTAGGATTTGTGTTGTCATCGTTCCTAGTGTTATTGTAGGAACGATTGGTGGAGTTGTTGTTGGAGAAGATACATCTGGTGTTGTGGCTACAGTTATTGTAGTTGCTTTCCACGTTATTGGCAGAGAGTGGGAGGTTGACAATATCAGCGACACAAAAGAGTTTTGCCTCATGGTTGAGAAGTCGTTCATGGATTTCTGTGATGGAGGGCGCTATATCTTTGCCTTCAATCTGATCCACCACAGATTTGTATTCTTCTGGGAGCCCATCGAGAAACAATTCAACAACATCCTTATGCTCAAACAGTTTACCGAGAACAGCTAATTGGTCAAGTCGAGTAATAATACCTCGAACATACTCATCAATGGATCGAGAGCCTTTGTTGAAGTGTTGGAGTTGGGTCTTGAGTTGTTTAATGTGTCCACGACTAGGACGAGCATAAGTAGATGCCAATGTGTTTCAGATCTCAGCAGTTGTCATAGATCGTGAGATTAATTGTAACACCCCGCTCCCAACTTTGGAGACGACGTGTTATTAAGTGCCCAAAAATAATACTTTATTAATTAAATACGAAAATAGTCCCAAGAATCTTACATAACTTTATTAAATAAAAGTAATGTTTTAAAATAAAGGAAATAACTTAAACGAAAATGTCATTGAAATAATAAAATAAATCGGAAAACTCGAACCAGCTACTCATGAACCTCGAACTGATCTGGAAAAAGGGGAAAATGAGGGGTGAGTATAAAAATACTCAGTGAAGAGATCACTTCTGTCCACTGAGGCTTAAAGTTCTAGCCTAATTAAAGTAAATCTATCCTAGTACAGAAAGCAATCATATACAACTCGTGTTTTTCAACAAGTTGTACCAAACATGTCAAACTGTCTAAATAGCCAACTCTACACAATATGGCCTGCCACCCTCTAGATGGCTCAAAGCACTTGTTTGGGAGACCACGGCTGATGGGGTCCTCGACCGCAAAAAGTTACCCGAAAATGATTTAATCCGAGAAGGTCGAGACGAGAAGCAATCTAACCAACAAGACTTGGCCGAGCCTAACATGAAGATCGAATACAATCTAGATGACCTTGAAGAGCTTACAAAAACGACATCCCAGCTCCAGTCCACGAAGACACAACCAAGGCCGCACTTGCCAATTTTGGAATCCAACCAGAACATACGATCACTCTTCGAGGCTTTCCAGACGATCCAGGATGAACCAAGTTACAAATCAATATTAAATGGATTCTTGACTCATTTATCTATCTTCTCGAAGTGGAATCAGCCCAAAAGAAGTTTTGAGATAAAAGATATGGATTTTACAAGTTGGAGGATCTGCAATGAACCCAACTGCGCGACAAGGCCAAAGATTGAGCTTCACAGCCCAAGTCAGGCGCGACCTTCACCTCAAACCACTTGGAGGTTATTCTTGGGCTTTTCATGGTTCCAATAAGCCCAAGACCGCAGCAATCCACCATCGG
The DNA here is from genome assembly GCA_900406405.1 of Lepidium africanum. NCBI lineage: Eukaryota > Viridiplantae > Streptophyta > Magnoliopsida > Brassicales > Brassicaceae > Lepidium > Lepidium africanum. Next base: position 7,174 of record OVAX01004859.1, read on the forward strand.
ATCCACTAGATACACTCCCAACAAGAAGACGGTCCGATCCGGTGCTATTTAAGGAAGATCCGAGATATGTTGGCTTCAAGGGACTTCAAACATATGTGTGGCGACCAGGAGACTATCCAAGCTACTCAGAATCATGTAGGAAAGTCATCCCATGCACCAGCTCTCACATGATTGGGCGAATCCCCCAATTGAAGACTTTCCATATCCGGCCGATTGTCAAATCTTCTCCAACGGCTNAAGACTTTCCATATCCGGCCGATTGTCAAATCTTCTCCAACGGCTATAAGATCGACGGCCTCTATCACTTGTCCGTTTGAGACTTTAATTTCTGATATTTCTTTCTTATTCTAAGCTTATGAACGTTGAACCTTGAGTCTATATAAGCTCATCCATTTCTTTTGTTAGATAGACAAGTTTTCATCAAATAAACAAGTATTTCTTTTCAAGCATGTGTCTTGAGCTTTGGCCGTCTTTATCTCTTTGAGGATTCGAGAGAGAGTCAAGATCAGGTCTTGTGAGGATTCCAAGCTTGATCGGACCGAGATTATCAAAGGAATCATCACCCTCCTTTGTGGTTCTCATTCGCCCATTTCCGCCCAAACTATTTCTCACAAGAATCGACTCACCAAGATCTTCCCGCGAGTCCATATCCGAGAGTTCCTCCTCCGAGACACCCATCAACGGCCGCCATACTCTAGATGGTTCAAAGCTCGATCCTCCCTAACTCGTCAACGGTTTTTGGGCTGAAGTGTTCCCGTCAGCCCACTTCAGACCACAGAAATACTGGCCCGTAGCCAAAATTACATTCTTTTCCGCGTCACATACCAAGAGACAGTTTACAATATATTCTAAACATTTTCTTACTTTACCAACTTAACATCTTAATTAATCTCAACCATATTTTATATCACAAATATTAATAACACTCATATATATATATATATATATATCTAACCTATTATTAAAATAATAATATTATATTTATTAACTATTTATTTATTTATTTTAATAAAATAAAAATATTCTTTTTTTTATATATACATATAATTATATTATATTTAATAAAATATTTTTAATAAAATATTTAAATAAATTAATAATTTTAAAGAATAAACTACTTTAATTAAACCGAAACTAGAAGACTCGCAGATCACGTCCTCACCTTTATTGGCCGGTGTTTAGATCGAAAATTTGCAGAAAAGATGGTCGAAAACTCAAACCCAGCAGCTAACTTCGGGCACAAGAAACAGACATGTTTTAGGGTTCTTAAGTCAGTTTAAGAGAGGTTTACTTGCGGAACAAGCCACGAAAATTCTGAACAATCCTTAGCACGATTTGCAGATCCAAAGATTTCGTTTGCTTCTTGGATATGTCCTCTATTCAGAACCAACAAGTATGTATCTCCTCCTACTTAGATGTTACCAGAAAACGATCCTAAATATGCCAAGTCGAACACAGATAATAAGAACAAATCCAGAATTTTCCCAAGTCTAAAACAAAACTGATTCAACATCATACCTTAAACTGTCCGTATCTTCCTTAATACGGATTGGATTAGGGTTAAGTTTTCAGCTACCAAAACTTGAGAGTAAGGGATTTCCAAAACTATAAAGATCACGAAAATTAGTTCAGCGATCCAAAATTTAAAGATCCTAAAAGTAGGCAATGCGGGCATAGTTCTGAAACAGCAACAGATTCGACGTCTTACCTTAAAACGGTTGTATCTCTCTCAATACTACTTTGATCGACAAGCGGTTTTCGGACGGATTCTTGAGAGAACGATCTTTCCAACCCTACAAAAATCACGATCAGGCGATCAGTGATCAGAGAGTTATAGGCCCCGAAAGTCAGGCTAACAGACTGGTTTCCTTACCGGTTGCAGGTTTGATTGCTGCCTCTACAGATTTCGAAAGCAACGAATGGGAGTTGGGATTTCGACTTTGCAGAGAGTAGAAGGTAAAGAGAGGAAGTGGCGGTGGATATGATCATATATAAAGGGAGATACGATTTGATCTTAGGGTTAGGTCACACCTTATCTTCTCCAACAATCTTTTATTCAAATTTTGAACCACTTCTTCTGTTGGGCCTAATGGGCCACGAAATTAATCAAATTTGGGTCTCACACTAATGGTTGAATTGTGGCAGAGATTGTGCCGAGGAGGGCACTGTAGATCAGTTGATCCTGGCATGTCCATTTTATGTGTGCAGGATTGGGGTTAACACAATCAGCTACTGTAATAGTATAGGAGGGATCTCTGTGGAGTTGTCGAGATGATTAGCAAGGCCATATCCAGAGAGGAAAGAGCGAACTTGAAGGCTCCAAACGAGGTAATTGGTGCTTGTGAGTTTGGAGACATTTGACATACTAACGTTGAGGACAGAATCATGATTGATTGGGACACGATCTGCAGGTGGAGTGGGGTCTGTGGCCATGACGGCTAGGTTGAAAAACGTTTAGGTTAAAGAGAATTAGGTCTTTTAGGAGCGATTAAAGCTCTGATACCATATAGAAGAGTGAAAGTTATCTTGTATTATGAGATTCATGCTGTACATATACACGAGTACAAGAGGAATTACAGGCAGCTATTATTCACATAATTAAGTCTAAGAATCTACTTTATATATATAGCTAATAAATTGAAGAACATGTGATCTAATGATTCATCATTGGGACAACACCGACGACATTGAGCGTCTGTGGTCATACATCTCCGCACAAGATTGACGCCATTAGCCACAGCATTTGAGAGGATACACTTTTATCTTCCAAAGACTTTGCTTGATATCCACTACACCTTGAGGAGGTCGAACTTGAGTCTCCATCATTTTGAGAGAATAAATGAGAGTAACCCTTGAAGATGCCCTAGATTATCATAAAACACACCACAAAAACATTCAAAAAAAATCAATGGCGAGAAAGAAAGTGAAACTTGTTTTCCTCTTTTAATCATTAGAGATGAAAGCAAATTTGACTTTTTTCTCGCCATTGATTTATTTAAAAATGTTTGTTACCGAGACATTTATACAAAAAATTTCATACACCAAACACAAAAATTACATCAACAAATCGAATTAAAGCTATTGTTTTTATAAAAAAAAATATTTATTAAAATGGAATTCGTTCTCATATATGGAAGTTTCTCAAGCTCTCACTATGGCTCCATAGATATATAAAAAAAAAATTTGATAAACCTAGGAATTTTGGATTTTTGACCTGTAATTTTTTTTGGTGTCCAGAGTCAATCATTTAGTCATTGAAAATATCATTGATAATATTACGTTTAAAGCCTATGTCAAACAGAATTGAACCCATAACCACTTTGCTAGAGAATACCACTAAACCAAAAACCACTTGGTGGATCCATAAACCAACTAACAACGATGCAAAGGAAGAAAAAGAAATCATTGAGTATTAATTATATAAAAGTTATGTAATTACTAATCAAACAGATTTGTAACAAGAGAAGCTTTGGCGCATTTACAATAGATATACATATCCTAGAAATCAATTTCTACGATGCAATGAATTATTCAGATTAATTATAATTCTTGTTTATAATTAAAGTCTGAAGTCGCGTAAAAGACGATGAGCGTTATAAGATAATAAATAATTTTTTAAAGAAAATGTATTCTCGAAATCAAAATTCTCGAACGCAATTAAAAAGTGAACACTGGCTGAGAGTTATTGTCTGAAGAAAAAAAAAAACAGAAGAATTTAGGCATTAAAGTAAGCTCAAAAGATAAAAACTACTACAAGCATGAGATAAAGAAGGCTGGGTTGGACTCTTTTATCAAAAAAGAAAAAAAGAAGGCTGGACTGATTTACAGGGTTTTCAATTAGAGATGTGAAATTATATGGACACTTCTTGGAAATTAGTACGTGTAATATATATTCTTAGATTTCGTTTTTAATTTATTATTTTACGGATTTTCAATTATTTAAAAGGTAATGAAAATCTTAACAACCTATAATACATTCATATGTGAACAATTACAACTATTCTTAACACATGTACAATGTATATACATACCTATATGGATATACATACTGTATA
>OVAX01004861.1:0-11224 GCA_900406405.1 Lepidium africanum
TGGTTTGACACCTTTCTGTTCTACAATGATGAAAGTGCAGTAGGTTATTTGAAATATAGTACAAAAGCTGTTATCTGGTAACTCAAAGAATGTAACACGAGTAGCTTCATTGGAGTAAGCAACAATATTTAAGTGAAAAGGTTACGTCATAGGAGTTATCCTCAGATTACCAAATTCACTCAAATACGAGCAGCATCATTGAGAGACTTTTACCCTCAACATACTACAAATGTACATCTTCATATATAGTTACTTTCAGAATTAAGCAACGGATGCTCGAAATGATGGAGAGAGGAGAAACCATACTTACAAGGAAATATCTGTCATTGAACCGTGAGAGGTGGCAAATCTGATGCATTTCCAACCCATTTGACAAGAAAACTAAGTCAGGTTAAGCTTGAAATCGGCATGAGATTCTCTAAATACTGAGATGGATGTGGGTGTTACACGGAGAAATTGCCTTGTCTCTGGGTTTTCCAATAGTCAATCGATACTTGACAAGTGAAAATCAATGGTACTTAGTTCATAATAGTGCAAAAATCCTCGAAAATCATAGTTCCTAAACATCAGTTTCAAAAGCTTAAAAATACAACAAATAACAGAATTTGTCTGAAAAATCAAAGCTAAAAAGAAAAGCAAAAGAAAAAGGCGTTAGTCACAGCAAGTGTCCTCCCCCAGACTTACTTCACAATGTCCCGGTATGAAAATAAGCCAAAGGAAAGCACAACTTACGTAGCAAAAATATAAAGAAACAGAATGCATAACTGAAAATAAAAGATAAGGTGTAAGAAATGTGATAGAGCTACTTCGGGCTCTAACTCTCATGGTCTCCTGAAGCTCGACGACGGCATGGTAGGCGGTGATCCAGAGGCTGATCATCCTCATCCTCAGATGCATCATCCGACTGACGTCCAACAACGCCAGGTCTCTGCGCCTCAGCTCTGATGCTAGTCTTAGCTTTGTCCGCAGAAGGTGCGCTTAAGAAAAAGGCAATAAGAATCTTCCTAAGTGCTTCCCAGAGGTGTTTTTCATTGAGTGCTTTCTCTTCTTGTTCTCATAATGCTAGCGCCTGTACTCTTGCTCAGTTAAATCACCAGAGAATGGAGGGACATCATACTCCTCACTGTACTCTGGAATGAGGTGCTCAAGTGTTTGCGCGACATTAGGATGTGGCTGTGTAGGGGCGGGAGCAGTGGAAGGACACCTCCGGGGGGCACTGCGCTGAATCTGAGGTTGCTCCTCCTCGATCTCTGCAATCTCTGGATGAGTAAGATGAGGCTCGAATATCACATTCTCGCGGCAAGTGAGAGAAGTGACTGTTGGAGCTGGAAACTTGCACCAACATGGCTTATATTCCCTAGAGTAATACCGCCACTTGATATTCTCAGTGAGGTAAGTGAAATTGGTCAAAGTCCTATCATCTATGTACGAAATCCTCTTGATCTTCTGAGTGTTGCTGAGATCAAGCCTGAGAAACTGGAAGATCGGTTTGAGAAGACTACCAATAGTCTCTGCGAGTGGTTGGTCTGGTGCGCCCCTGAAGTGATGATTTGGAAGTAGCTTTGCAAACACGTATCCCTAGTTGATGTCACAAGGGTCATACTGAGGAGAAGGAGTGTTACTGTAGAGATCCAGAATTCCTGGAGTAATAGCATGATGAAGAATCTCCAACTCAGGCTTCGTGACAGCCGGATTTATCTCCTTATAAAGAATAGTATAACCCAAAAGCTTCGCTACAATTCGAAACATTTGGAATTGTGTTTTGGATTCCCATTTAAGCTCTAAACATGCCTATGCGTTGCACATTTGGAATTGTCCATATTTGATGTAACTGTCTTGTAGCAAACTCGACAAGATTGAGTTGTGAAGGAAAAGAGTGTGACAGAGACTATGCGATTGCTGCACTAAGGAATACATATAATTGGAATTCGATTTTAGGGAGTCGTATGTGCTCTACATGACGATTATTTTCTATTTTATTTTGATTTAGATTGAAGATTGAATACAGTCAATTTGATTTGTTACAAAATCGTATAAACAATCTTGGATTATATATAATACACTAGCACTACAAGAAAACATGTTATACTTGACCACAAATTTTTGACCAAAGTTTTCGTCAACATAATTATGACCAAAAATTTATTAATTCTTAATAAATTAAATATTTGATTATTAAATAATCAAAATACAAAATATTGTGACTAATTTTTTACAATTAATATATACATTACTAGAAAACAACTCAACTTTCACAATGATTGTAATCATAAATTGGTCAAAAAATAGTTGTCTTGATTAATCAAAATTGAAGGATCAAAAATTGTTGGTTGAAAGTTTCTATTGGTCAAAAACTAATCAAAACAACCATTTTTTGACCAATTTATGATTATAATCATGGTCAAAATTGAGTTGTTTTCGTGTGGATAATAGTTAACAGATTTTTAATTGACTGATGAAAATTTATATTATAGATGGTGTGAAACCATTTTATTTTTGGTCTGTTTCAATTATAACATGATTTTCAATTTTTGTTGTTAGTTTCTTCATCCAAAGCTAAAACATATCTATTGCTAGTCTTGAACACAAAACATCCATAGTATGACTTGATTCCAAAGACCATGAGAATTTACTTATCTCTGTTATAGTTTCTCATTCAAACTCTCTCTTCTCAAAACGTGCTCATGCGTTGCGTATTTAGAATAAAGATCGTAAAAGCAAACTTCATGCATATTTGATGTCAACTCTCTTGTACCAAAGTCTGACAAGAGAGAGTTTTAGATAGAGTTTTCTTGTCTGAGTTATTAATGATAGTGATCATTTTGGCAAATCGTTTTCTTAAAAAGTTTCGTTCAAAATCATATACATACTTATTTTCCCTTTTTTGGATAATGTCTCCGAAGATAATTAGTTCTTTAATTCATTAACTTTGTAAACATAAAATGTATTTTTCTGTCAATTACTTGCTATTTTCCGAATTCGGTCAAACAATCTTCGCATGTAATCATCAAACATACTCTTAAGTCTCAATAAACAAAAATTCTAACTCCTTTTTAAAAAAAAACTATTTTATTGTGTTAAATTCGGCTAAAACAAAACACACGTCCAACACAAGAGAAGTTGATAACGTTTTTGACATCTTACCTAGGTTGAACGCTCAAAATAATATCTTCCGCTAGAAAAGCGACAATAATTTGGTTTGTGTGAGCAAGTTGGTTACAAATATAATCAGTATAGTGTTTGTATGTGAAATTGTCTTACAAAATAATCAATTTAATGAGTCCGAGACATGAAACCCTACGCAATCAGATTTAAAATTTAGGTTATTGATCAGATCTTGTCAATAAATGATTTTAACACAAATTTAATAGAATAGAGTTTGTATGAAAAACTATCTTACAAAACTAAATCACAATAGAGTTAAGCTGGCGTTCAAAAGTCATAATAGATTTTGATAAAATTTGCGAGCAGATATCTGTAGAAATTTTATAATGTGTCTAAAATTGAGTCTAACATATCATACTAGCCAAAACAAGTAATATAAGTATACTGATTATACCAGTCTAGAGACTTCAGTAAATAGATGATATAATTAAATAGAAGATTTAAGCGCCAAAATTAGTTAATATGCAAAATTCGCTTCGAAATGAAAAATGAGTTAGATCAAATAGTTAATATTGTCTATCTCTAGAATCTTTTTCATTTGAGTTTGATTTCATGTAGACGTGAAACCCCACATGATGAGATTTAAATTTTAGTTATTACTCAGATCTTATTGATCTAATTGTTGACATTCTATAAATAAGCAATGGATATGCATCTTCACTTGATTTTAGAAGTTGTTGCGAGTTTGATAGTATTGGGGACATCAGAATCTCAAGATAATGAAGCTACATAAAGAACTTGAGATTCTAATGCCTCCACTAATTTCAAAGCCGCGACAGTCATGAGTATAGAATTGTATGAAATTCTCAATGGTGGTTGAGTTTTGATTTTCTCGTCAAAAAGATTTTCTCTTTTAGAGAAACAGCAGGTTTGATAAAAGTCTTTTAACAAAGAAAAAGAAACAGCAGGTTTGAGTGAACAAATACTTTACAAAATTGGATTTATATAGAGTTTGCATGCAAAAGTTTGTCTAAACAAAAATCCAATGAAAATTTTTCCTTACATTATATGGTTATGAACATGATGCCTCTAAAGTCGAATCTAACAAATATAAAGAGCCATAAAAGTGAGAAATAATGATATTGATTATGTCAATTAAAAATAAATAAATAAACAAAAACAATTAAGAATATAATATAATCAATTGAAACACTAAAACTAGAAAGAAAAAAAAAGTTGGGAAGTTTTTGAAATTTTGAAAGAAATGTTTTTGGTAGATGACACTACAAGAAAAAAATTGTATTGATACGTTATATTTCATCACAATAACATAGATTTAGTCACAATATGAAAATATTATTACAGATTTTTGACGATTTGTAAATGGTTGCAATACAAGTGTCATAAATGCATATTAGTAATAAAAAAATCATAATAAACTCGTGACAAATAAATTTTGTAACAGTTTTGTCACAAATTGTTACTAAATAGAGTCATAATGATTCGTAACAAACAAAATTCGTAACAAAATTGTATATAAAATATCACAAATTATTACTAATATTTATAGACATAATACAATTGTCACACTAGGTAAAGTTTTTTGTAGTATGATAAGGTCTCTCGGAATATTGATGGTCCTAAACACAAACTTAGTATTCACTATTTATAGAAAAAAAGTTTTGCTATGAAAATGTGGCAAAGGAATGATAGATAAAAAATTGAATGAAATAAAATCACCATGTGTTGCCAGCTGTGCTTTTACTTAAGTCAAAATTCTCATGCTAGATTTTTTTTTTTTAAATTCCATGTACAAAATCTCAAATTGTAGAAATCAATTATATTTAGGAAGCCAATTGATTTGTTTCTGTATTGGCTGATTGCTTCTGATAAGATCAAAGAAGAAGATGCTGTGTATCGAATGCATTAACCAATCGTAGAAAAAGATCTGCAAAAATATACAGTGAATTAGAAAGCAGTCACATTAGAAAATAACTTTTTTTAAAATATTAATTGAATTTACCGAATTACTATGGTTTAGAGTTATAGTAAATTGTATACTACAAAAGATTATGCATTTATAATCAATCATCAAAAAGAATTTAGGGTTTATTGGAGGGTAGATTTTAATAGATTTTTATGTATTTAGAAATCTTTATAAATTATGTGTTTTTTAATCAATGATTTTAAATACATGTTTATAAATTATGTGTTATTCAAATATTGATTTTGAAATCCATAATTAAATTATATATTATTCAAGCACTAAAATCTAGTCAATTGGATTTACAAATCTACTTTATTTGATTTTAAAATCCTATAGATTTGGAGATTCACAAGAATTTTTCAATCAAAATCCACCATCTAATAAACCCCTTAACATATATAAAAGATGAATTTTGATTATATATATAAAACTTTCCAAATAACTAAAGTGTTTAATTTAGAAGTTTGAATAATATGTCATTTTATATTTAAAATATTGTGATCCGTCACCAATCTATTATCAAATATGACTTCTGATTTAATTTTGAGTGGCAGATGTTTCATTTAGAAGTTTAAGTTGTAAACCATAGTAATTCAAATGTATTTTTGCAGAAGATAAACCCAAAGAAAAGTCTTTGTTTATGTGAATGGACGGTTTGGTTTGTCAAGTTAAAAGATGGGAGAATTTTGAAAATATCTTTTTTCAAAAATGACATATCAAAAATGTTCTTTCTAAAAGTTTATGAATTATGTTTTGGGGAAATTGCCAAAATACCTTTTAAGGGAAGATATTATTATTACTGCCTCTATTTTTGGATATATTAAAAAAATATCTCTTATTATGAAAAGAGACCAAAATACCTTTACGTTATTATTTTTTATATTTTTAAGAAATTTTACCTCAAAAAAAATTAGATTTCCGTCAAAAAAAAAATTTTCTTTCAAATTTTCTTTCCATTTAAGAAAATTTTTTTCCACCAAAATTATTTTTTTCCTGCCAAAACTTTTATAAGAGAGCTTATAAAAGTTATAAGGTATCTTATAAATTTATAAGGTGTTTACAAAAAATTTATAAGGTATTAATAAAAAATTTATAAGGTACTTATAAAAATTTATAAGGTACTTATTAAAAATTACAAGGTGTTTATTAAAATTTATAAGCTGTTTATAAAAATTTATAAAGTATCTTATAAATTTATAAAGTGTTTATAAAAAATTTATATGGTGTTTATAAAAATTTATAAGGTGTTTATAAAATTTATAAGGTGTTTATAAAATTTATAAGGTGTTTATAAAAATTTTGTAAATCTTTATAAGCAAACTTATAAAAGATTTTGGTGGAAAATTTTTTTTTTGTCGAGACAATTTTTTTTTCCATCAACTTTTTTTTATAAAATTTGTTTTACAAAAAATATTTTGGTGGAAAATTATTTTTGCTGGAAAACCTTTTTTTTGCGGGAAAATTTTGTTTTTGTGAATAAGTAATTATAAAAAAATTTGTTAAAAATTTTTTAAGAGTATTTTCATAGAAAAATATTTTTTGAAAAAACAAATAGCAAAAAACATTTTTGTAAAAAGATACATTGAAAAAGTTATTTTTTAAAATTCTTCTTATGTTTTCTCCCAATATGTGTCCAGGCTCCATTAATTAAATAACATTGAAAACTTTAGTGACAATAATTAACAACAGTTTATAAACTTTCAGTACAATAAGACAAATAGTTGCAAGCTGGTTTTTTATCTAATTTAGAATAAAATAGAATAACTGAGGCCAACTAATCATATTAATAATTTTTTTTTAATAAATTATCATCTTTATTAAAACCTCTTGGTATGCGAATAATTTATTGTGAATTATCAATAGAAATTGAGGCCTTAAATGCGATTTTTTTTTTTCTTCAATATATACTCTGATCAATAGAAACAGCGGCAAACCTGTCGACTATAAATCTTCTAATGTATCTTTGTGCTAAGACATATATACTCAGTTTAAGTTATCTAACTTATGTTTGGTCTTGTACTGTTAATATCGACCTTACTAATTGTAACTCTTATCAACAACTCCACAGATCAGTCTCTAGTCCAAACCTTAAAAAGGTGACGTAGCAGAGGAGCACCGAGCACATGTGATATATATATGTGATACAAGTGTGATTAGGGATTAAACTTAATTTATACAAATCTATTCTATCCTTATATCTTTTATACGCTCTCTGAAGATGAAAATAGATGTTTAATTCTAATCTTGCTTTATTGCTCTTGGAAGTGTGGTCGAGGTAGAGACTGATGATCGTATGTTTTCGCTGACAAAATGATAGTCTAGAGTAATGTGTTTCATGTAAGAGAAAAAAACTCGGATTAACACATATAAGCGACTCCCATAATGTAGATGATACTGAAAGTGATACAAATTTGGTTTAAACCACTTCTAGCCTATTGATATTTTAATACAGTCAAATTGACTTGTGGCAAACCTATATGATTAAGTTTAACTAGATAGGCTCTTGATATTCCCATGAACCGAAATATAAGCATCACATGGAAGAAACAGTGGCCGACGAACGAAAACAAGTGAATATTGGTATACACTAACAAATGTCTATTTGAATTTCGTCGAGATAGGCTATTCCTCAGAAAAACTAGAATGATCTGTTTATGTCTTACAAAAAATGTATTTCTTTATATCTTTCAGGCTTCAGACGTAGGATTTACTCAATATGTTTTTCAGAGGTGCATAGATATCATACAAATGGCTAAGGTTCCATTGAGAATTCTGAAATCGTTTAGGATTTACTTAGCCATTTGTATGATATCTATGCACCTCTGAAAAATTTTGAAATCTGGTTCCAAAATAAAAGATAGTTTGTTGGTATATCATAAGATATTTCTGAATCTTTCTCAGAACACAAACTAAGTATTCATTATTTATAATGTCTTTTTGTATGTTGCTTACAATGTGTTGGCAGTGGCAGCTGTGTTTCTCATTCAGTCAGAGCCAAAATTATCAATTTTGTATGATTTTTCTATGTTAGATTTGTAGAAAATTAATGATAATTAGGAAGGGATTGTGCATATTTCTGTATTGGCTGATTGCTTCTGATAAGATTATAGAAGAAGATTATTTGTATACAATGCATTAAGCAATTCTGGTAAAAGAACAGCACATATACAGTGAATTACAAAGCAGTCACACTGGATACAGTTGTATAAATCATATTCAATTTTTTTAAATAGTATTTTGATCTTTATCAACTTTTGGATATAGTTGCAATACAAAATTTATCCAAAAAAGAACATATAGTTGCAACTGTTACTCTAATAGTTGCATTAGTTAAAATAAATAATTATTCTTACGGTTGTAACAACTAAATATAATACTTGCATGAATTAATAAACTAATTGTTTGTACTATTGCAACTATATATAATAGTTGTATTGGTTGATAAAATAACCGTTCATAACCGTTAATAATCATTGAAATATATGTTCATGAAAAAAATTCTTTATTATTACTCGATTCTGAATGATGCAATATCTTCACTTCCATTGGGTTCTTTTGGATTCCCATTTAAGCTCTAAACGTGCCTATGCGTTGCACATTTGAAATTGTGTCCATATTTGATGTCAACTGTCTTGGAGCAAACTGGACAAGATTGAGTTGTGAAGGAAAAGAGTGTGACAGAGACTATGCGGTTGTTGCACTAAGTAATACTACATAATAGTAATTGATTTTAGAGAGTCGTATTTGCTCTACATGATATTAAATCATCCATATAAACAATCTTGAATTCTAAATTTCCAAACTAGTAAACAATGTAAGTTTTATTAAAGATTGGTTTAGTTGCCTTTGCATATACACATTATACACTGGATAACAATTAATAGATTTTTGATTGACTAATGAAAAAGTATATATATATATATATATATATATTGTAGATGGTGTGAAACCATTTTCTTTTTGGTCTGTTTCAATTATAAGATGATTTTCGATTTTTTGTAGTTAGTTTCTTCATCCAAAGCTAAAAACATATCTATTAATTGCTCAAGTCTTGAACACAAAACACTCATAGTATGATCACTTGATTCCAAAGACTATGAGAATTTACTCATCTCTGTAATAGTTTCTCATTCAAACTCTCTCTCCAAACGTGCTCATGTGTTGCCTATTTGGAATAAATATCGTAAGAGCAAACTTCATGCATATTTGATGTCAACTTTCTTGTACCAAACTTTGACAAGATTGAGTTTTTGATAGTGATTTTGGCAAATCGTTTTCTTGAAAAGTTTCGTTCGAATCATTATACATACTTATTTTCCCTTTTTTGGACTATGTCTCGGAAGATATTTAGTTCTTTCATTAACTTTGTAATCTTACAATGTATTTTTTTATCACTACTTACTATTTTCTAAATTCGGTCAAACAATCTTCGCATGTAATCATCAAACATACTCTCAATAAACAAAACTTCTTCCTCCAATTTAAACAAACCTAAATTATTATGCTAACTTCGGTTAAAAGAAAACACACATCCAATACAGGAGAAGTTGATCAACTGCTCAAAATAATATCTTCCGCTAGAAAAGCGACAATAATTTGGTTTGTGTGAGCACGTTCGTTACAAATATAATTAACCAATATAGTGTTCAGCTTGTGTGCAAAAGTCATAATAGATTTTGAATAGAGTTTGCGAGCAGATATCTGTAGAACATCCATAATGTATCTAAAATTAAGTCTAACATATCGTATTAGCCAAAACAAGTAAAATAAGTATACTGATTACACCAAGTATAGAAACTTAGAAAAAATAGATTATATAATTAAATAGAAGATTTAAGCACCAAAACTAGTTAAAATGGCAAACTCGCTTCAAAATGAAAAGTGAGTTAGATCATATGGTTAATATGTCCACCTCTGAAATCTTTTTTATCTGATTTCAACTCCAAATAGACATGAAACCCTACATAATAAGATTTAAAATTTGGATTATTTACCGGATCTTATCTATTTAATTGTTAACATTCATAGAATAAGCAATGGATATGCATCTTCACTGGAATTTAGAAGTTGTTGGGAGTTTGAAATTAGTTGGGACATCAGAATCTCAAGATAATGAAGCTACATAAAGAACTTGAGATTATAATGCGCCCACTAATTTCAAAGCCACGACAGTCTTGAGTATATAGCATTGTATGAAATTCTCAATGGTGGTTGAGTTTTGATTTTCTCGTCAAAAAGTTTTTCTCTTTTATAGAAACAGCAGGTTTGATAGAAACAGCAGGTTTGAGTGAACAAATTCTTTACAAAATTGGATTTACATAGAGTTTGCATGCAAAAGTTTGTCTAAACAAAAATCCGATGACAACTTTTCCTTAAATTATATGAGCATGATTCCAAACTAAAGTTGAATCTTACAAATATAAAGAGCCAACAAAAAGGTGAGAAATAATGATATTGATTATGTCAATTAAAAATAAATAAATAAATAAAAACAATTAAGATTATAATATAATCAATTGAAACACCAAAATTAGAAAGAACAAAAAAGTTGGGAAGTTTTTGAAAGGGATACAATTTTGAAAGAAATTTTTTAGGTACATGATAAGATCTCTCTGAATATTGATGGTCCTAAACACAAACTTAGTATTCACTATTTATAAAAAAAAGTTTTGCAAAGAAAATGTGGCAAAGGATTGATAGATAAAAGAATTAATGGAATACAATCACCATGTATTGCCAGCCGTGCTTTCACTTAAGTCAAAATTCTCATGCTAAATTTTAAAACAAAATTCCATATACAAAATTCCATATACAAAATTTCAGATCGTAGAAATCAATCATATTTAGGAAGCCAATCGATTTGTTTATGTATGGCTGATTGCTTCTGATAAGATCACAGAAGAAGATGATGTGTATCCAATGCATTAACCAATNATTTGTTTATGTATGGCTGATTGCTTCTGATAAGATCACAGAAGAAGATGATGTGTATCCAATGCATTAACCAATTGTGGAAAAAGATCTGCAAATATATACAGCGAATTAGAAAGCAGTCACATAAGAAAATAATTATTTTTTAATATTAATTGAATTTACTGAATTACTATGGTTTAGAGTTATAGTAAAAAAAAA
>OVAX01004862.1:0-11217 GCA_900406405.1 Lepidium africanum
TGTTAGCAGCTCACTTTGGTTCGACAACCTTATATACTATAAAGATTTGATAATCTCGGCTCAAAGACCTTGTTATCAAATTGGCGTCGTTGCCAAATAAGTGTTTGCTTGCTACATTTTGGGTCAAAAGCTTTCTAGGATCAAGTTTTTTATTTTTGNTGCTTGCTACATTTTGGGTCAAAAGCTTTCTAGGATCAAGTTTTTATTTTTGTTTGTCACTAACCTGAGCTTCAGACTTGTTTTTTCAGCCTTTGGTGTGTTTCAGGTCTGTTCATTACATAACTCACCACTCACTTTGCGAGTTGAAACTCTTCAACCTGTTATCCTACGTTGATGCCTCATACCCGCTCCAAAGGAAGCCATAATCTGCTCAGTCCTATAGACAACACTCATTCGCTTCAACGAGTACTGAGAGAACAAAAGGACATGATTGAGGGTCAGAACAAAGAACACAGAGCCATGGATGGTAACACTACTACGCTTGATAGCTCCACCGATGGCAACCCGCACCAACCTCACATTACTCCTCTAGACTCGCGTCTACCTAGACGGATAAGGCAGATCGGAGCAGGTGATGCGCCGAGAATTCACACTCAAATGCATGGAATTTGGCCCCGCCAATTCCAAATAACAACTTCAAAATCAAGAGTGGCTTGATTACAATGGTGCAGAATAACAAGTTTCACAGTTTCCCAGCTGAGGATCCACTCGACCATCTCGACGAGTTTGAGAGGATTTGTGGCTTGATTAGGATCACTGGCCTATCTGAAAATGCCTTGAAGCTTCGCTTGTTCCCATTCTCACTTGGTGATAAGGCTCATATTTGGGAGAAACACCTTCCTCAAGGTATCATAAAAACTTTGGCTAATGCTGATAACAAGATTTTTGAGGTCAAGTTATCAAATCCTTATAGTATATATGGTTGTTGAACCAAAGCGTGATGTTAACACTTTGGGTGTGAATGACTAACTAGTTCAAGCTAAATTAATGAAAACAGTGGATGGAAGTGATTCAGTCACAATCAACTTAGAAAGCAAAACTAAACAAACAGAGAAAACAAGCATAAAAATGACTAAGTTAAAAACAGCAGTGAAGCAGAAACACATGAAACTTGAAAACAGAGACTATTTAAAATGTAGAAACAGAGTAAGCAAATAGCAGAAACAATGGCGAGTTACAGAGTATAAATGAAGATGGGCTAGTGAGAAGAGTGAAGTCAGTGAACTAAGCAGAATTCTGGGTAGTGACTTTGTCTAATAACCTAAGCAGGCAAGCAGTGAATCAGGATACTAAGGTAAACAAGCCACTCTCGTGGTCATGAAATCTCAGTTCAAGCACGACCCAACCCAAATCTCTTTGGTGATCAGACGCTCAAACTAGCATTAACAAGCCTATCCTACTCGACCAACTGACTCTCTGAACATCCAATCTCTTGGGCCAGAATGAATCAATCCTAGACTGAACCTAAGCCAAGCATATTATCGAATACCTCTCGGTTAGAAATAGCCTACACATCAAGATCTGAGTGATCAAATCAAATCAAGCATTAAGGACATTCAGTCTAGCACCACCTATGAACATATTCAAGCATAAATGTCACAAACCCAGAAATTTACTCAGATCTACTTCATCTCCTCACCAAGCCCTAGCGAATATACTCACTATTCATGGAAAGATGAACAACAACAAACCCAAAAATCATAATCAAAGGCGAAAAAGAAGAAACTAAAGCAAGATCTAACAACCTAAGGTGACGATCAAGCAGAAGTCATGAAAAATAGCAAGAACAGCAAGAACACAAAGAAGGAGGCGGAGAGAAAATATGAAACTAGCCAAAAATGGCAAAAACTAGGTTAAAGAGAATTCTTTGTGTTTCTGACATAAAGGGGTATTTATAGGGCCAAAACATGGAAGCCCTAATTTTAAGTCAACAAAACATAAAAAGTCGGTCAAATAAAACGAAGTCGGTCTAAGTTGCTTCAGGTGTCCGGCGAGTTGAGGGGTCGAGTTCTAGAAAATTCAGCTTCAGTAAATGCTCAATCTGGGCTGCATTCGTCACACTCTGGCGAGTTGGAATGACTCAGCTTCAAAAACATGAATTCTAGCTAAGTCTGGAATGTCCAACTCGCCAGTGTCAGGTGGGAGCGATGGCGAGTTGGACCTTGAAAACTTGAAGATTTGGCTAAGTGTTGAGACTTGAACTCGCTAGTGTCAGGTGAATATTGGTGGTGAGTTTAGTCTTGAAAATCTGAAAATTTTGCTGAGTCCTTAAGCTTGAACTCGCCAATGCATGGCGAGTTGAGCCTGATGATTTCAGCCAAAAACACAATTTTTGGCTAAGTATGGGGTGTTGGACTCGCCAATGCCTGGCGAGTTGGCTGAGGCAGTTCTGAGTACTTAGCCTGTAAAACCCTCAGTTTTGATGTATTGGCTTAACTTGCAGTCTTCATGCTTGTTTGCTCCAAAATGCTCCGAATTGACCCAAAGTGCTCCAAATTGCTCCAAAGTTCCTGAAATGCTCCAAATGTTATGCAAATGCAAAAATGATCCTAGTAGGACTCTAAAATGCATAATATGGAACATGAATGAATGCAAACGAATGCAAACTATGAAGCTAAAATGGGTAAAATGCATGAATATCAATTGAAAATGGGTGTTTCTAGCTAAGTTCTTCTTAACATCTAGGACAGCCAAGCTGAGTAATTCTATCTCCAACTTTGTTCAGAGTGGGACAGAGTCTCTAGCTGAAGTCTATCCGCCCAAGCCTGCTCGCCAAAAGGTTTGGATACCTAAGCAGCAGTACTATCCGAGTTTTCAACCTGCACCTCCAACTTCAACGTTAGACAAGAAAGCACCTTCGGGCATAAAGGAGATGCTTCAACAAATTCAACAGAGCCAGACTCAACAAGCTGCAGAGTTCACCAAGCAGTTCACCGAGGTACATCGCAAGATAGACACGTCTCATAATGACTTGAACTGCAAATTTGAGACTTTGAATGCTAGGCTCAAATATGTTGAAAGCCAGCAAGCTTCTGCTTCCGTCAAAACTCAAGGTCAATTACCAGGAAAGGCAGTTCAAAACCCAAAGGAGTACACAGCTCAGTCCATTACCCTCAGGAGCGGAAAAGAACTACCAACTGCAAAGCCTAAGACCACAGAGGGCAATGTGAGCCAAGAAGGGGAGGGAAAACAAGCTAAAAAACCACTTCCTACCCAACTCGCCTGCCCCAACTCACCACTCTACCCAGTGAGTTGGACCTGAAGCTATTGCAGAGCCTGTTTTTGAGCCTACAATGCCTAAGTCAAATACTGCTAAACCTCAAGCACCTTTTCTTACTCGCCTCAAGAAAGACCAAACTCAGAAATTCAAAGATCTTTTTGAGAAGTAGATGAAGGCGGTTGAGTTAAAAATCCCACTGCTTGATGCGTTTGCTTTGAACCCCAAGTATCAAATTTTTTTGAAGGAAACAGTAAAAGTGAAGGTTGATTCAGTTGAAGGTCTGGACATAGAAAGCTATGAGTGTCAAGATGTGGCTGAAACTAAGGTTGTACTGAGGAAACTAGAGGATCCAGGGATGTTCACTCTACCCTGTTCACTAAGTCATCTCAAATTCAAGAAGGGGTCATGTGATTTTGACGCTTCTATAAGCCTAATGCCTTTCACGATGGCCAAGAGGCTGGGATTCAACAACTACAACCTAGCAAGCTATCTTTGGTGTTAGCTGATAGAAGCACTCGCTCAACACTTGGCTTGCTGGAAAATTTACCTATCTAAATTGGCAATGTTGAAGTCCCTACTGACTTCATAGTGATCAACATGGATGAGACCCTCAAGATCCATTGCTCTTGGAAGACCTTTCTTAGCCTCAGTCGGAGCAGTGATCGATGTCAAGAACAAGAACATTGAACTGGATCTAGGTGGTACAAGAAAATTGGAGTTTGACCTGAACAATGATTCAAGAAGGCCAACCATAGAAGGCCAAAGCTTCACGGTTACTGCACTGGACGAAAATTCAGAGGTTGTGAATGAGGATAAGGGAACTCTGGTTTCCCTTGAAACACCACACTAAACTGACAGTGTGAAGAGTCGAGCTTCAGACTCAAAACAAGCGCACTTGGGAGGCAATCCCATGTCTATCCTTTTAAATATCCTTTGCTTTTATTTTCAAGTTTTTATTTTGCAATTGCTGAAACATTTTTTTCTTAAGTTTAATTTTTCGGTCATTTAATTTTTGAAGTTTGGAACTTGTTTGTTAGGGTAGATGATGATGTGATTAGTGAGTGATAGCATAAGGCAAAATTCATGAAAAGCAATTTAAATGAATCCCTATTACCTATCCTACTTACTCACTTAAGCACATCATCATTTCTTTTTCACTACTTTAGTTTGATCTTGGAACTCTAGTTGAATTGCTTAAACTAAACCTTATGTCGATTCAGGTTTCTTGCATTTTTATGTCTTTGTTGTGCAGGAACTGGATCAAACAGGGAAGGACCAGTCACTGAGCACTTATGGATCAAGCTAAGTTTTTGGACGTCATGAACAGTACTCGACAACCCTTTGATGAGTTG
This sequence comes from Lepidium africanum, assembly GCA_900406405.1. Classification (NCBI taxonomy): domain Eukaryota; kingdom Viridiplantae; phylum Streptophyta; class Magnoliopsida; order Brassicales; family Brassicaceae; genus Lepidium; species Lepidium africanum. Next base: position 4,573 of record OVAX01004862.1, read on the forward strand.
GGCAGTTTCAGCCCATCTTGAGCATCTAGAAGGTTGATGTCACTTCGCTTGAATAGCACCCGGCGAATTGACATGTGTGGTGTAGAATTGGGCAGAAAACTTGTGGTTGATTTAGGTGTGTTGAACGAGTGGTGCAGAATGGTGCAGAGAATTTGTGGCTGGTTTTAGGGTGGTATGGCGAGTAGGACCCTTGGAGAACATGGTTTTACAAAACTTGGGTCAGATTTTTGTCTCCTATGTCAAGACTAAACACCTCTCACTTTCGCCTATAAATAAGGAGCTTGGCTTATTTGGTTCTTCACACTCTCAACACACAACTTATCTCTCTAGAAAAAATTTCTCTCTCATTCAAGCTTTGTCAGTAAGTTTTGGAGGTTCAAGCGAGTGAGAAGCCTAGTTTGAAGAGTAGAAGCAAGTTCGAGTCTATTCTCAAATCCGATTACAATGCCAAAGAAAGACCAGGGAAGAGCAAGACACATTATTTATGACAGAGAAAGGGCAACGTTGGATGATGAAGTTCCAGAAGAAAGGCAACCCAATCCTAACAAGGGGAAGAAAAATAGAAAGGGGAGGACAGAGTTAGTGCTTAGCAATGGAAGTTCTGAAGAAGAGGAGATGCAAGCGCCAACTCGCCACTCTACCAGGCGAGTTGTCTATTCAGAAAGTGAAGACGAAGTTCCTCTGGTTCGAAACAAAGGCAAGAAGATAGCCATGCCAACGTCTAGCGACGAAGAAACCCCCAGAGCCAATTATGAAGATGGATCTCCGATGCAAGAGGATAAGGACAAAACCGAGTTTTTCCGTGGTATGGACGAATTGATGAAGGATGGTTACATCACATACCAAGCTTTCATTATCATGGACGAAAGGAGAGCACCACGGTTAGCCAAAACGAGCACCATGAAGAAAACTCTAGAATATTATTAAGCGGCGCTAATGTTTAATGGCTTCAAGGGTACTATCTACCCTCACCGCCCAACCTTGGAGCTAATGGACATAGCTAGTGTGTCTCAGTTAGCGTCTATGGTGTGCAAATGCTCTAAAGAGGAAACAACCCAATTCTTAGCAACGGTTGAGGTTAAGGCGTACATAAAGATGACTATGTCCATGCTTGAAGTGAACGGAGGTGGGCATATCGAGTTTAAGGTGCATGGCGAGTCATACACTTTCACATTCAAACAAATGCAAGAGCTCTATGGATTTCCAGCAGGGACCCCTTCGTACCCAAGTATTGAAGAGAGTGAGCTTGACGATGTTTGGTTCATGCTAAGTGGGGAAAGGCCATTTGTTCCATCAAGAAGCAAGGGAAACAGAATATGCAACCTAACCATAAACTATGCTAATCGGATCATGGCTAACTTGCTATATTCAAGACCATCTCCAGCGCCTATAAATCTGAGCGAGATGCAGCAGCTTGAAATTGCCCTTGCGACAATAATCGGAACAACTCCAAGTGGAAGGGAGCTTCTCGGTGATGATGAAAACTCAGGTTTGGCTTATGCCTTGGCTAGACAGTTTTGTGTTTACAAGAGAAGGGCTACGGTTCAACTTCAACAAGATAAGGCAAAGGGGATTACCATTAGAGGAGTTGTAACCCCAATTTTGATGGCTTGCGGAATAATACTGAGTGAAAAAGGCAAAGAAGACGTTGAGGAGCCAAGATTCCTGGATGTGAACAAACTCAAAGGCTCAGAAGTGTTGAGTAGGAATGGTGCATATGATGAAGTGGCGTACAACCTTTACCATCCATCTAACTTTGATGCTGAAATTGTCTTGCCTTGCAAAGAGCTGAGCTCGCTGAGTACAGTTCAGAATGTGGAGTTTGCTCATCCGTTGAGCATGTTCAAGCGAGTCGAGCCAGAGCTTTCACAGCCAAACGCTGAAGCTGAGAGCGATGAGGAACCAGAAAAATATTTCTTTGATGAGTACAGTCAAGCACGAATGGGTATTCCAGCTAAAGAGGCTCACAAACGAATTGGCAAGTTGCATAGGCTTGGAAAGTGGCTAGTCAAGAAAGTGAAAGGGTTAGCTAAGGAAAAGCATGAATAGGCCAAGGAAAAAGAGGAGCTGCGAAGGGAAATGGATGCAATCAAGGAAATGTTTAGCAGCGAGTTACCTCGTGGACAGGATAAAGCCGCTTTAAAAAGATATTCGGTTTCAACAGAAGGAGCCTATACCTCAGCACAGTCAACCCCAGCTCAAGCTGCCACTCATCTGTTGAAGTGAAGGAAAGAAGGACGACAAGAAAAAAGTGCCAAGCAAATAAACTATTGCAAAGATAAGATATGGCAGCAACTGGCGAGCTCGACTTTATGATGAATTTGGCGTGCTAGCGGAATAGCAGAGCAAGCTGAAAATCCTGCTCCAGAACTAGCCATAAACCTAGCGAGTTACACACTTGAAGAAATGAATGCTTCCACGACTCATATCTTTGACAACTGAAGCAACAAGCTGATATTCATACATTTTACCCATTTTAGCTTCATAGTTTACATTTATTTGCATTCATTCACATTCCATACTATGCATTTTAGATTCCAATTAGGATCATTCTTGCATTTGCATAGCATTTGGAGCATTTCAGGAACTTTGGAGCAATTTGGAGCAATTTGGGTCAATTCGGAGCATTTTGGAGCAAACAAGCATGAAGACTGCAAGTTAGGCCTAGAACTGAAGAGCTGGAGCCAAAACATCAAGAACTGAGGATTTTACAAGCTAAGTACTCAAGACTCCCTCAGCCAACTCGCCCTGCATAGGCTACTTCAGAATCCCATACTTAGCCAAAAATACAATTTTTGGCTGAAATTTTCTTGTCTAACTCGCCAAGCATTGGCGAGTTCAAGCCTCAGCACTTAGCAAAATCTTCAAGTTTTCAATGTCCAACTTACCATCACTCCCACCTGACACTGGCGAGTTCAACATTCCAGACTTAGCCATAATTCTTGTTTTTGAAGCTGAGCCACTCCAACTCACCAGAGTGTGACGAGTGCAGCCCAGATTGAGCATTTGCTGAAGCTGAATTTTCCATAACTCAACCCCCAACTCGCCATGCACCTTGAAGCAACTTAGACCTACTTCGTTTTATTTGACCGACTCTTTACTTTGGTTGACTTAAAATTAGGGCTTCCATGTTTTAAGCCCTATAAATACCCTTGTTTTAGCTGAAACCAGATATCCAAGTTTTAACCTAGTTTTTGCCTCTTTGAGTAAATTCCAGATTTCTCTCTGCCTCTTTCTTATTTCTCTTTGCTGTTCTCATGAAATTCATGATTTCTGCTTGAATCTCACCTTAGGTTGTTAGATCTTGTTTTCGTTTCTTTCTTTATGCCTTTAATCATGTTTTTTGGGTTTGTTGTTCTTCATTCTATGAGTAGTGAGTAGATTTCTTAGGGCTTAGTGAGGAGATGAAGTAGATCTGGGCAGTTTTTTGGGTTTGTGTTTGAATATTGTCATAGGCTGTGCTAGATTGAATGTTCTCCATGCTTCTTTTGACTTGATCACTCAAAATCTGATTCGTAGGCTATCTCTGCCCAAGATGTGTTTGATGATATGCTTGACTTAGGTTCAGTTTAGGATTGACTCATTCTGGCCCAAGAGATTGGATGATCAGAGAGTCAGTTGGTCATGTAGGATAGGCTTGCTAATGTCAGCTCAAGCGTGTAATCACCAAGCGATTGGGTTAGGATTGCACTTGAGCTGAGATTTCATGACCACGAGAGTGGCTTGTTTACCTTAGTATCCTGATTCGGTTCTTGCCTGCTTAGGTTGTTAGACAAAATCACTACCCAGATTTCTGCTTAGTTCATTAACTTCACTCTGCTCACAAGCCCATATTTATTTCATTACTTCAACTCGCCATTCATACTTGCTGTTTGCTTACTCTGTTTTTGCATTTACTTAGTCTCTGTCTTTTAAGTTACATGTGTTTCTGCTGAGTTTGATTTTACTTAGTCATTTTTATGCTTGTTTTCTCTGTTTGTTTAGTTTTGCTTTCTAAGTTGATTGTGACAGAATCAATTGCATCCACTGTTTTTCCTTGATTCTGCTTGAACTAGATAGTCATCCTTACCCATAGTGCTAACATCACGCTTTGGTTCGACAACCTTATATACTATAAGGATTTGATAACCGGACTAAAAATTTCTGTTATAAAATTGGCGTCGTTGCCAAATAAGTGTTTGATTGTTACACTTAGGGTGAAAAACTTTTTAGAATCAGGTTTTATTTTCTTTTGTTTGTTTCTAACCTGTGATTCAGACGTGTTTTTTCAATCTTTGGTGTGTTTTCAGGTCTGTCACTCGCCCAACTCGTCATACCACTGGGCGAGTTGAGACTTCCCCAGTTGTTACCCTGCGTTGATGCCCCACACCCATTCTTAAGGCACCTAGAATTTGCTAAGTCCTCTAGACAACATTCAGCAGCTTCAACGAGTACTGAGAGAACAGAGGGACATGATAGAGGGTCAGAACACAGAACACAGAGCCATGGATCATAACAACACCACGCCTGACAGCTCAACTGATGGGAACTAGCAGCAACCCCATATTACTCCTCCAGACTCGCCTCTACCTAGACGACTGAGGTCTATCGGAGTAGGTCATGCACCTAATATTCACACTCGAAGGCATGGCATTCGACCCCCTCCAATTCCAAACAACAACTTTGAAATCAAGAGTGGCTTGATTACTATGGTGCAGAATAACAAATTTCATGGGTTGCCAGCTGAAGATCCACTCAATCATCTTGACGAGTTTGAGAGAATCTGTGGTTTGATTCGGATCAATGGCCTATCTGAAGATGCCTTGAAGCTTCACTTGTTCCCATTTTCACTTGGTGATAAGGCTCATATTTGGGAAAAGCACCTTCCTCAAGGTATCATAACAACTTGGGCTGACTGTAAGAGGGTGTTTCTAGCTAAGTNACACCTTGCTCAAGGTATCATAACAACTTGGGCTGACTGTAAGAGGGTGTTTCTAGCTAAGTTCTTCTCCACCTCCAGGACAGCCAAGCTGCGAAATTCCATCTCCAACTTTGTTCAGAGTGGNACATCCAAGCTGCGAAATTCCATCTCTAACTTTGTTCAGAGTGGGACGAAATCTCTAGCTGAGGCTTGAGAGAGATACAAAACATACCAGTCTCAATGCCCTCTCCATGGATTTTCAGAAGAAACCATCTTAAGCCAGTTCTACAAGGGCATTCGAACAAAGCTGAGGATGTTGCTAGATACAGCTAGCAATGGAAATTTTCTGAGTCAGGATGTTGATGATGGGAGAGAGCTCATAGAGAACCTTGCACTCGCCGACGGTCAGTATGGGGAAGAGTTTCATAGAGGTGAGCGCAGGTCTGGAGCATCTGATTCATATAGCAGCAAGGAGTTGAAGAGTCTAAGCGAGAAACTAGATAAGTTGCTGTCAGTTCATCATAGGCAAGTCAATCTGGTAGAAGAGGATACAGCTGAAAAAGGGGAGGACAAGTTGGTTGAAGAAAGCAGCTTTCTACAAAATTAAGGCGGTCAACGGCAATGGAATAACTTCAAGTAGAACAACAATTTGTCCTACAGCAGCAATAATGTAGCCAACCCTGAGGATCAAGTGTATCCTCCTAAGCCTGCACAACAGAAAGCTTAGGTTCCAAAGCAACAATATTATCAAAGTTTCAAGCCTGCACCTCCAGCTTCAACCTCAAAAACAAAAGCAACTTCAGACATAATGGAGATCTTTTAGCAAATTCAACAGAGCCAAACTCAGCAAGCTGAGACCTTTAGCAAGTAATTCACTGAGGTTCACAGAAAAATTGATGCATCCCACAATGACCTGAATTGTAAGTTCGAAACATTGAATGCCCGCTTGAAATACGTGGAAAGCCAACAAGCCTCTACTACTGTCAAGACTCAGGGTTAGCTTCCAGGAAACGCAGTCCAGAATCCAAAAGAATTCACCACTTAGTCCATTACCCTCAGAAGTGGTAAGGAGCTTCACACTAGAGTAGTTGAACCTATAGCCACTAAGGACAGCGAACATCAAGAAGGGGAGGATGAACAAGCTGGGAAGAAAAATACTTCCCAACTCGCCGGCCCAACTCGCCAACCAGCTAGGCTAGTTGAGCCTGAAACTTTGGCAAATCCTGTTTCTGAGCCTACAATGCCTAAGGCAAATGTTGCAAAACCACAAGCACCATTCCCAACTCGCCTAAAGAAAGATCAGAATATGAAATTCAAGGAGCTTTTTGAAAAACAGATGAGGGAGGTTGAGCTTAAAATTCCATTGCTTGATTCTTTTGCCTTGATCCCATAGTATCGGAAACTTTTGAAGGAAGTAGTGAAAGCTAAGGTTCATCTCATTCAGGGTTTAGAGGTTGAGAGTTTTGAGTATCAAGCTGTAGCTGAAGCTAAGGTTGTGCTAAGAAAAGATCCAGGGACGTTCACTCTACCCTATTCGCTGGGTCATCTCAACTTCAAGAAAGGACTGTGTAATCTTGGCGCATCCATAAGCCTAATGCCTTATACTGTGGTAAAGAGGCTGGGATTCAACAACTACAAGCCCAGTAAGCTACCACTAGTGCTCGCTAACAGAAGCACTCACTTCCCACACGGTTTGCTGGAAAATTTGCCTATCAGGATAGGCAACGTTGAGATCCCCACTGATT
>OVAX01004863.1:0-11198 GCA_900406405.1 Lepidium africanum
ATGCACTGCTCCTTCTTATGACACAAATCAGCTTCGTGCTGCTGTGGTTGAGCTCTATTGTGGAGAAAGAGCTACAATCAACTACTCTACAGTGCAAAACTGGTATGCAGGAGATGAGCAAGGTAAAGGTGGGATTTACAATTTTGTCACAAAGCGTGGTCTTTGTGCTGGTGATCATTCCAGGATCTCGTGGACTCAGGTTGAGACAGGGTCAGCTATAACTTGGAAATACCCGAGTATTGTCTTAGAAGGTGATGATTCAGTTGGTGAGTTTTATTCTGTTGCAGTGACTCATAACTATCAGCAAGAAGATACTGGGACCAAGATGATTCACAAGGGAAAAAACACAAAAAGTAGAATAATTTCAAAGGGAATTTCAGCTGGACATTCAAGAAATTGTTATCGAGGTCTTGCTCAGGTTCTGTCCAAAGCTGAGAAAGCTAAGTATTCATCAACTTGTGACTCATTGCTTATTGGTGACAAAGCAGCTGCTAATACCTATCCTTACATCCAGGTAAATTGCATATGATTGATAGAGTTGATTGCATATGAATAGTGGTTTGACTTTGTTTATGTNGTTGATTGCATATGAATAGTGGTTTGACTTTGTTTATGTGGTGGGTTTGGATAAATAACGGGTGAAGAATCCATCGTGGAGAGTAGAGCATGAAGCCAGTACTTCAAAGATTGGCGTAGATCAGATTTTTTATTTCCAGCAGAGAGGTATAGATCAGAAGAACGCATTAGCAGCTATGATTTGTGGATTCTGCAAAGATGTTATCAAGGAGTTACCTCAAGAATTTGGGACCGAAGTTAAAGAACTTCTGAACATCAAGCTTGAAGGATCAGTGAGTTATACCAAAAATAATAAATGAGTCTTTGATAAGGACTGGTTATGGCTCTGATACAGATACCCATGTTTTCTATACATGGGTTTAAACAGAGTTTGGGTCGGACTAAATATTTTTACCCACCACAACATCTCTAGCTAGTAGCTCGTGCCTTCGGGAGATTGTTATCTTAATAATAAAATTGTTTGAAAACTTAAATGCCAAAGTAAATGTAATCGTATTGGCTAGAACTAAAGTGTGTTTGAAATTTATGAACCCAATAAGGTACGCGCATAGTTTGAGGATAAATCTTGACAGGTTCATTTATATTATTAAGTGGATCAGTTTAGTAGATTAATTAATAATTAATACTATATTTAAGACACAATTTTTTGTTTTATTAAATAAGATATTTAGTAGTTTTCTATGTAAAAGTCAATGTTGTTAAGAGGGGATATTGAACTCAGCATTTAGAGTTATTTGACTTTTAAATAAGATTTTAAATGATTTTGAGTGAGTTTATAGATTTTGTTATGATTTGAAACTAAAATCTCACATAAAAGTATGTGATTTGGTTTTTTGTATTTATATCTAAGAAAATCTTTTAAAATCCTTTAAAATTATCTGCAGACATTAAAATTTTAATACTAATAACATTTTCAATAACAGCAAATTTTTAATGATTTTTTAAAATCATCAATTCAATAACACTGAATTTTAAGAGACAATTATAAATTTTATGTCCAATAACACTGTATTTTATGAGACATTTTAAAATTCATGATTGAATAACACATGATTTATCATTTTAACTCAAATCACTCTAAATGCTCCGTCCAATACACCCACCTTATACTTTAGAACTATCAAAATTTTTGTATTATTTTTTAGGGTGAATTGCAAAACTATTTCAGAAAGATAAGCTTAATTACTTAAATCTGTATATTAGTAAAACTAGTTTTTTGTGAGTAAATAAGGCAGTTTTGCCCTTGATCTATGAAAAACAAAAAAAAATATTACGAAACTGCCATTAATAAATAATTTTACGTCAGCGCACGGAAAACGAAATACTATTTTGGTGGATATATATTAACTAGAATAGTTATGTAGGTTTTCGTAAGGTAACTACTCAAACCTACAAAAAGTGAGTTCTTGAACCTATATAAGGTGAGTTCTGAAACCTAATAAGATGAGTACTTAAACCTACATAAGGTGAGTTCTCAAACCTACATATGGTGACTTCTTAAACTTATATAAGGTGAGTACTCAAACCTACATAAGGTGAGTTCTCAAACCTACATAAGGTGACTTCTCAAACGAACATACTTCACGTGACTTCTCAAACCTACATAAGGTAAGTTCTCTAACGTACATAAGGTGAGTTCTCAAACCTACATAAGGTGACTTCTCAAACCTACTTCACGTGACTTCTCAAACCTACATAAGTTGACTTCTCAAAGCTACATAAGGTGACTTCTTAAACCTACATAAGGTGAGTTCTCAAACCTACATAAGGTGACTTCTCAAAGCTACATACTTCACGTGACTTTTTGAACCTACATAAGGTGAGTTCTTAAACCTACATAAGGTGACTTGTCAAACCTACTTCAGGTGACTTCTTGAACCTACATAAATTGAGTTCTTAAACCTACATAAGGTGAGTTCTCAAACCTACATAAGGTGAGTACTCAAACCTACATAAGGTGAGTTCTCAAACCTACATAAGGTGACTTATCAAACCTACATAAGGTGACTTCTCAAACCTACATACTTCACGTGACTTCTCGAACCTACATAAGGTGAGTTCACAAACCTACAACACGTGACTTTGCAAACTTACATAAAGTGACTTCTCAAACCTACATACTTCATGTGACTTCTCAAAGCTACATAAGGTGAGTTCGCAAACCTACATAAGGTGAGTTCTCAAACCTACATAAGGTGAATTCTCAAAGCTACATACTTCACGTGACTTCTCGAACCTACATAAGGTGAGTTCTCAAACCTACATAAGGTGACTTATCAAACCTACTTCATGTGACTTCTTAAACCTACATAAAGTGACTTCTTAAACCTACATAAGGTGAGTTCTCAAACCTACATAAGGTGAGTACTCAAACCTACATAAGGTGAGTTCTCAAACATATATAAGGTGACTTCTCAAACCTACATAAGGTGACTTCTCAAACATATATACTTCACGTGACTTCTCGAACCTACATAAGGTGAGTTCACAAACCTACATAACGTGACTTCACAAACTTACATAAGGTGACTTCTCAAACCTACATACTTCATGTGACTTCTCAAACCTATATAAGGTGAGTTCGCAAACCTACATAAGGTGAGTTCTCAAACATACATAAGGTGACTTCTCAAAGCTACATACTTCACGTGACTTCTCGAACCTACATAAGGTGAGTTCTCAAACCTACATAAGGTGACTTGTCAAACCTACTTCACGTGACTTCTTAAACCTACATAAAGTGAGTTCTTAAACCTACATCATGTGAGTTCTCAAACCTACATAAGGTGAGTACTCAAACCTACATAAGGTTAGTTCTCAAACCTACATAAGATAAGTTCTCAAACCTACATAAGGTAAGTACTCAAACCTACATAAAGTGAGTTCTCAAACCTATATAAAGTGACTTCTCAAACGTACATACTTCACATGACTTTTGAAACCTACATGAGGTGAGTTCTCAAACCTGCATAAGGTGAGTTCTCAAATCTACGTAAGGTGACTTCTCAAGCCTACTTCACGTGACCTCTCGAACCTACATAAGGTGAGTTCTCAAACCTACATTAGGTGAGTCCTCAAACCTAAATAAGGTGACTTCTCAAACCTACATAAGGTGACTTCTCAAACCTACATACTTCACGTGACTTCTCGAAACTACATAAGGTAAGTTCGCAAACCTACATAACGTGACTTCGCAAATATACATAAAGTGACTTCTCAAACCTACATACTTTATCTGACTTCTCAAACCTACATAAGGTGAATTCGCAAACCTACATAAGGTGACTTCTCAAACCTATATAAGGTGAGTTCTCAAAGCTATGTACTTCATGTGACTTCTCGAACCTACATAAGGTGAGTTCTCAAATCTACATAAAGTGACTTGTCAAACCTACTTCACGTGACTTCTTGAACCTACATAAAGTGAGTTCTTAAACCTACATAAGGTGAGTTCTCAAACCTACATAAGGTGAGTACTCAAACCTACCTAAGGTGAGTTCTCAAACCTACATAAGGTGACTTCTCAAATCTACATAAGGTGAGTACTCAAACCCACATAAGGTGAGTTCTCAAACCTACATAGGGTGACTTCTCAAACATATATACTTTATGTGATTTCTCAAACCTATATAAGGTGAGTTCTCTATCGTACATAAGGTGAGTTCTCAAACCTACATAAGGTGACTTCTCAAACCTACTTCACGTGACTTTTCAAACCTAAATAAGTTGACTTCTCAAACCTACATAAGGTGACTTCTTAAACCTACATAAGGTGATTTCTCAAACCTACATACGATAGGTAGATTTCGCTTTGAAGGTTTTTTGAATATGCTTTGTAAGTTTATGGTGTTATGTTATGTAGGTTTATTTGAGAAATAGATTTCGCTTTGTAGATTTATGGTGTTATGTTATGCTGGTTTACATTTCACTTTGTAGGGTAATGGTGTTATGTTATATAGGTTTATGTGATAAGTAGATTTTGCTTTGTAGGTTTACTGAAAACGATTTGTAGGTTTATGGTTGTATATTATGTAGGTTTAAACGAGAAGTTGATTTCGCTTTGTAAGTTTTTTGTATACGCTTTGGAGGTCTATTATCTATTTTTGTAAGTTTGTTGCTACATTTTGTAGGTTAAATGCATACGACATGTAGGATTGAAGTGGTATTAGTGTAGGCTTCCAGGATTAGTTTCGTAGGTTTTGTTGGTCAAGCTTTGTAGGTTTGGTGAGATACCCTACATATCATGTAATGACAATTTTACCTCCGTCATTTAATATCCACCTAACACCTGCATTTAACGCCATCATCGTCATCAATTACCTTAAGCTCATGGGTTTCATCATATGCTTTCCTTTCGTTTTCTAAGCTTTTTCTGATACAAAAAACGTATAAACTCTTAGAATTTTTGAGATGATTCAAGTGGAAGTTATATGTGGAAGATGGAGGCATGAGGGAAATCGGTGGTTCTTTTATTGTGATCCATCATTTGCGAGCAAATTCATGAGAGTTTGTGCAGATCACAATATATGGGTGTTATGTTCACAAGTATGCAACTTTTTTGATATGAGTGAACGGTTATATGACGTCAGTTTTAGTTATAAGAGGCCAACTGAGGAAATGAGATTGCTCCTTTTAGATAATCCACCTATTTACTTATTTGATACTGAATTAATTGGAGTCTTTGTGGAGAAGTGCAAGAGGTTTAGATTACGTTTGTGTGCTGAGTTTTATGAAAAATCTGATCCAGAATCAGAAAAAGAGGTAGAATTAAGAGTTGGTGATGAAAATGGTCATGCGTCTGCAGGAGTAGGTGATTAAAATGGTCATGCGTCTGCAGGAATTGGTGATGAAAATGGTCATGTGTCTGAAGGTGAGCAGGGTAGTAGGTTTTTAGAACAGTCTTGTAGGTATTCAGGAATTGAACAAGCAGATGAAGAAAACCTACAAGCGGAAGAAGAAAACCTACAAGACTATGGAGAGAATAACAAAGGTTGTACCAGGTTTGACTACTGTGATGATCCTAATGGTGCAAGTTCTGGTGATGAAGAGTACACTCATTTTCGGGAGAGCCAGATCAATTTGTCTAAGCAAAAGGAGGTCTTATCTCACGATGAGTTTGTCAGCTTAGAATTGAGTGTTGTAGACATAGCCATTGGGCAATGTTATCCAAATAAGGAGGAGTTGGAGACTAGGCTGAAGATTGCTGCTGTAGCCCATCGTTTTGATTTTGATATTGTAGCATCAAACCGAGTCTTGTTGCGGGTGAAATGTTGGGTGGTTGGATGCCAATGGAGAGTTCATGCGGTGGTAATTTATGGTAGCTCGTGCTTCTACATTAAAGATTATATAGAACTACACACTTGCTCTGTGACAGAGCGGTCAATGCGTGCAAGAAATGCTAGTCCATACATTCTTGCTCACCTTTATGTAGATTTCGTTGATGGTGTAAGTCCATCTGTTCTGCATGCTCATGTCGCTGAGTGTATAAATAAACGCTATGGAGTTAAGGTAAGTGACGTTGCCTTTGTAGAGTTAATGAAGTTGCCTTTGTAGAGTTAATGAAGTTGCTTTGTATGTTTAATGAAGTTGTCTTTGTAGGTTTAATGAAGTTGCCTTTGTAGGTTTAATGAAGTTGCCTTTGTAGGTTTACTAAAATTTTCCTTAGTAAGTTTAATAAAGTTGCCTTTGTAGGTTTAATGAAGTTACCTTTGTAGGTTTAATGAAGTTTCCTTTGTAGGTTTAATGATGTTGCCTTTGTAGGTTTAATGAAGTTGCCTTTGTAAGTTTAATGAAGTTTAGCTTTGTAGGTTTAATGAAGTTGCCTTTGTAGGTTTAGTGAAGTTGCCTTTGTAGGTTTAATGAAGTTTAGCTTTTTAGGTTTTGTTAGGGTAGTGTAGGTTTGTTATCTTTTTGACGTTTGTGTACTTTGTAGGTATTTTTTAACCTTTGGAGGTTTTACTCCATACTTAACTACTTCATCGTTGTTGTAGTTGAAATATTGGAAAGTACACCGTGTGTTAAAAGCAGAACGACAACTGATAAGAGGCTCCAGGGAAAACAGTTTTGAACAACTCCTGTTCTACTTATTCACTATAAGAAGAGCAAATCCAGGAACACTTATAAAGCTCAACATTGATCAAGATAACAAATTCAAATTCCTCTTCATTGCGTTTGATGCAAGCATCCAAGGATTTCCTTTCATGCAGAAAGTTATGTGGACGGTACATTTTTGCAAGGAAAGTATAAATGTACTCTACTTAGTGCCACAATGCAAGACATAAATTTCAACATATTTCCAATTCATTCAGGGTTGTTGACACAGAGAATGATGAATCCTGGGAATGGTTTTTTAGAAAACTAAACCGTGTTATCCCTGACGATGAAGAACTGGCAATTATTCAGATAGGCATAGGTAAATAGGCAACGCAATAAGGAAAGTATACCCACTAGCTTGCAGGGGTATATGCACCTACCATTTGCGGAAAAATATCTTGCTGAAGTTCAGAGGGGGTGAGTCTTTCAAGCTATTTAAGAGAGCTGTAACGATGTATAGGTTGCAAGATTTTAATGACCTTTTCGCACAGATCCAAGAGCCCAATCCTCATCTTCATGCTTACTTAGTGAAGGCTAACATGCGTTTGTGGAGTCAAGTACATTTCCCTGGTAATAGGTACAATATCACCACAACGAACATAGCTGAATCAATCGATCATGCCTTAAGTGAAGCTAGGATTTATCCAATCGTGCAACTAATTGACGCAATAAGGTCCATGTTAACATGGTGGTTCGCTAATAGAAGGAAAAAGGCAAGTTTGATGACAACAACTATCACTTCTGGTGTTGAGAAAGTGTTACAGGTATGTAGGTTTAGTAGTCACTTCTTTGTAGGTTTTCAAGTCTCAGCTATGTAGGTTTACTAGTCGCAGCTATGTAGGTTTATATTGTTATTATATAGGTTTACTATGTTTACTTCTCAGCGATGTAGGTTTACTAGTCACTTCTATGTAGGTTTTCTACTCTCAGCTATGTAGGTTTACTAGTCACTTCTTTGTATGTTTTCTACTCACAGCTATGTAGGTTTACTTGTCACATCTTTGTAGGTTTTCTAGTCGCAGCTATGTAGGTATATGTAGGTTTACTACATTTACTTCTTAGCGATGTAGGTTTAATACTCACTTCTTTGTAGGTTTTCTAGTCTCACCATGTAGTTTAATACTCACTTCTTTGTAGGCTTTCTATTCTCAGCTATGTAGGTTTACGTAGGTAAATACAAAACCTACATATGCATAAACCTCAAACCTACAACACTATATATACACGACATACCTGCATCTCTCGAACGCCTTCCTCTGTTCATAAAAGTCCGGACCTTCCGTATTTCTCATCTGCAGCATTTCCAAAACTCCTCATGGGATGCCTCCACATCCACTCCTTCAGCAACCACTCCACAAGGCAGACCAGGTATCTCCTCAAATTCATGAAGAGAGAACCTCAAGGGCCAGCTACTAACCACTACCCACATCTCATTACTTCTTTCAACATCAAGCTGATTCATAAGTAACCAATAGACTCGCTTTGATGCCCATGCATACTTCATCTCATTTAATTTCAGGACAACTCCAACTGAGAAATTGTCTCTTATATCTGTGTATGCATCCTCACTAATAGCTAGACGCATCTCATTAAACAATTTGATTTCGCAACTATGATTTAAGCTCTTCATCTTCTCACCACTCCTCCCAACCCTAAATCGTCTTTCAGGATAATCGTTTTGCACCGTCGCCATCACTATAACAAAAATAAGCCATCATGAATTTATGAATTTTTGTTTTTCAAAAGATACATCAAAGATTACAAGCCTACATGAAAGACTACAGTGGGTATTTGTCAAAGACCTACATAAAAGACTACAAACCTACATAATGAGAAACTATAAATCTACATAAAAGACTATAAACCTACATAACAACCAACTTCGAATATACATCTTATTTGAAAACCTACATAAAAGACACATCAAACGTACTTAACAACATACTTCAAACCTGCATAGGTTTCTCGAAACAAACAGACCCAACTCATTTTCTCGTTCAAAACCTACATACCCATTGTATTTTAATCTACACAACAACGCAACATAGCAGTTACTGTACCCAAAAACACAAATATCAAATATGCTAACCAAATTTCTCGATTAAACCCTACTTTCCTTCCAAATTCCAAACCCAGAATAATGTTACCCCAACAAAATCGAACTAATATCACTAATTTCAAGCCAACAAACCCTAATAACAACGAAATCGAACAAACTTAACGAAAGATTGCAACCTTACCTTTTTAGATGATGCAAAGTAGGCCTACAACAGAGAAGAAGACACAACTCGAAGATGAATAAGGAAGAGGAAGAAGAATCTCGAAGATTAAGAAATGAGGAAGACGAAGAAATTGGAAGATGAAGAAGGAAGACGAACAACCAACAAGAAGAAGACAAGAACGGTTATGAGAGATTTTGGCAATTTGATTTCTAGTTTTGAGTTATGAACATTTGCTACGCGGTTTTCACGTTTGAAGTCTATTTTTTTTGTAAATGAAAATTAAAAACAATAAGTAATAGCATTCTTGTAATAAGATCAAAACCCTCAAACCTACTTCACGCGACTTCTCGAACCTACATAAGGTGACTTCTCAAACCTATGTAAGGTGAGTTCTCAAACGTACATAAGGTGAGTTCTCAAACCTACTTAAGGTGAGTTATCAAACCTACATAAGGTGACTTCTCAAACCTATTTCATGTGACTTCTAGAACCTACATAAGGTGAGTTCTCAAACCTACATAAGGTGACTTCTCGAATCTACATAGGATCGTCCTGTTACCTCTCGAACCTACATAAGGTGAGTTCCTGAACTTACATAATGTGAGTTCTCAAACCTACAAAGGGTCAATTCCTGAACCTACACAATGTAACTTCTTAAACCTAGATTAGGTGAGTTCTTAAACCTACATAAGGTGTGTTCTGAAACCTACAGAACGTGAGTTCTCAGAACTACATTCAATGACTTCTCAAACCTACATACTTCACGTGCCTTCTCGAACCTACATAAGGTGAGTTCTCAAACTTAGATAAGGTGAGTTCTCAAACCTACATACTTCAAGTAACTTCTCAAACCTCCATACTTCACATGACTTCTCAAACCTACATACTTCACGTAACTTCTCGAACCTACATAAGGTGAGTTCTCAAACCTACATATGGTGAGTTCTCAAACCTATATAAAGTGACTTCTCAAACCTACTTCACGTGACTTCTCGAACCTACATAAGGTGAGTTCTCAAACCTACATAAGGTGACTTTTCAAACCTACATAGGATCATCCGGTGACTTCTCAAACCTATATAAGCTGAGTTCCTAAACCTACATAAGGTGAGTTCCCAAACCTACATAATGTGAGTTCTCAAACCTACAGAGGGTCAGTTCCCGAACCTACACAATGTAACTTCTTAAACCTACATTAGGTGAGTTCTTAAACCTACATAAGGTGACTTCTCGAACCTACTTAAGGTGACTTCTCAAACCTACATATGGTGAGTTCTCAAACCTACATAAGGTGACTTCTCAAACCTACTTCATGTGACTTCTCGAACCTACATAAGGTGAGTTATCAAACCTACATAAGGTGATTTCTCAAACCTACTTCACATAATGTAAGTTTATGTTTTCTTTGTGTGTTTTAGGTTTTTATTCAAGGTTTTGTAGGTTTTTCATCACTATTCATCATCTTTAACCCAACTTTTCAAAAATTTCTAAATTAACTCATTATCCTTGTAATTTTGTGCTGAAATCAAGATACCCAACCATTATTCAATACAACGCAACTCAACTTACTCAATAAAACCCTTAAATTCGAGTTATATGGAAAACATGCAATTTTAGTTGATGTTTAAGAAAAAAATTATATCTTTTTAGTTGATGTTTTAAGATTTCTATGCAAAATTTATTGCACTTTTGATACTTTTAACTCTTTAAATTCTAAAGATTGATTTGTGATTGGTTAAACTATTTTGGAATTTGTGATAAACTATATTTTATTTAGAAGAAATAAAACAATTAATAATGTCAAAAACCTAAAACATCAAGTAGAGACGTTTATAGTACGGTACTTGCCTACTTGGATTATTGGATTGGACTGTTCCAAACTGATAGACATCTAAAACCAGCAATTAATGAGTTTTGTTCGTTGATATAACAATGTTTTTAGACATTTTGACAATTTTCGATAGACCATTTTTTGAGGTTATATAAACTGATCCAATAAGGGAAAATACTAGCTGAAGGTGCTTTTTAACCAGCATCGACACTAAAGTCATCAAAGGTTTGAAAATTATTCAAATTATAAAACAATTGTATAAGGAGTTCCTAAAAAAATTGAAAGAAACAACGGAGAAATGTTTTTTGTTTTTTTTTCTGTTATGTTAAGTGATCTAAAAATAAAAGTATCTCATTATTAATATTGGTCTGCCCGAAGTGTTGTGGTCCAAGCGGTAAGGACAGTTGCGGGTCTGTGTTAAGATTTGCGATGATTGAACGATTGATTATCTAAGATATTGAGCTAACGACACAAAG
>OVAX01004864.1:0-11183 GCA_900406405.1 Lepidium africanum
TATAACCACCCAACGTTATATGACTTAATCAATCTCGATTATACGTCTTCGTATGTATACAGTAGGATTGATTTCAGGACATTCCCAACACAACTCATCAACCTTCGACATATCCAACAATATACCTAAGACGTTTTTAGTACCCTGAGATAAAGAAATATTAAAATAGACATAATTACTATCTTCAACAAGTGACTACGAATCAGTTTATTTAGAAGGCATACTTTAATCATAAAGAATAATAATTCAAAGGAGTACTTACAGAGTTATCCTCAAGTACATCGCAAATATCCTTACAATCCAATAAAAATTCGCGTTTCCCGGGTTCCTTAGACTGTGTACGAACGATTTCTTTACCCATTTCTTGTACCAAACAGTGCAACTCCACACAATCCCCTCTTACTTGTACGAGAGATTTATCAACTAGGTTTTTCAGGCCTATATTAACAGCCAGGTCACTATCTGCGAGGATCATTTTGATGTAATCAATTTTTGCACCATTGAAGAGACATGCGATGTGACGAAAGAGAGCTCTATCTTCTTTGCTATCTAACCCATCATAGCTGACTCTCAAAACCTTCTCAATTTTTCCATCCAGTCTACTACGAAGCCTAGGCATCATATCCATCCAATCTTCTTTGTGCCTCCCCCGCAAGTATGAACCCAAAACATTAAGACCCAAAGGAAGACTACCCACAAGGTTTTGTACTTCAAAAGCAAGTTCCATGAAACCATCAGGTGGAGAGTCTTGCCTAAAAGCAGATCGACAAAACATCTGAAGAGCTTGCTTTTTGGATGGGAGACCAACCTTGTATACACAATTAATCCCATGGGCTCTCAACACATGATGATCTTTTGTAATTGCAATGATTCTGCTCCCACGTCCAAACCATTGAGTTCGACCAGCCAAGGCATCTAGCACAACTTGATCATCCAAATCATCAAGAACAATAAGAAGTTTATGGTGCTTTAACCTCTCTCCCATTGCACCTATATGATCCATCTTTATGTCGCTTTTCCCAAAAATCTCAGACAAGAAACATCTTTGCAAATGCAACTTCATGTTATAGTCATCTGGGTTGGCTTTGTAGTAATTTTTCTTACACTTGGCTACGAAAGCACTGTCTACAAAAATGCTGCCATGGAAATGACGAGAAAGCCGAGTAAAAAGAGCTCGTGCAATGGTAGTTTTTCCAATTCCAGAGGAACCCCAAATCCCTATCATCCTCACATCCTCGGATTCCAAATGCAACAATGAACTCAGTTCTGCTATATGATCTTCAATACCAACAAACTCTTCATCATCTTTTGATGGAGTTAAATTCAGTTTGACTAATACATCATTGACGATTTCTTCTATCATTTTTGCTTCACTAAACCTAACAACAGGCATAAAAAAAGATCAACACACAATGCAAGCGAGAAACAATTGGTAAGGCATACTCAAATCACGAACATACCAACTCGAAGAATGATAACCGAGAATATTAGCTACATCAGTCAAAGCTCTCTTCCACAGGTTTTTCTCATCCTCTGTTTTGTTCTGACAAGTCTTCTCAAATGTGAGCCCAAAATCCCCAATTTGTTTCCTAACATGAGAAGGATCCAATCCGTAAAACACAGGAATCACCAATCGATTGTTTTCCTCTTTGCATCTAACAATCTCCAGCAATTCATTCATACACCAACTTGAAGATGCGTAATTTTTGGAAAATATAACGACTGCGATTCTCGAATTCCTACTGGCTCGCTTAAGCTCGGGATCAAGCGATTGGCTTCTCTCAATCTCGTTATCTCTAAAAGCAATGATCAATTTCCGATCAAGCTCTTTGAAAAAGTGGCTGAGGAATGTTTGACGGACATCTTCTCCGCTGAAGCTCGGGAAGACATCGTACACCCAATCGCGAGAAGATTGAGCCATACCTTAAGGACTGAGATTCTGAGAAGAATTGAGAGATCGCCTTCGTAATCGTCTTAGATTTGAGTAGCAAACTCGTGATTTTCTTTGTTTGCTTTTTTTGAGAAATTTCAGACGAAATTTGATTAAAGTTTCCACTCACGATGAGTCAACCAAGAAGTCAAGCGAATTAGTAGTGAAACAGTGTACGAAGGAAAAAGCGTAAGAAAAATACAGTTTCATGTACTAATACAAAAATCATAAATGAACTTCTTTTAAATCAACAAGAAGATAAAGGAATTCAATCAACAAGAACAAAGAGGAATTCACATGTATAATCTGGAAAGTTGAAAGAGGAATGTCTCTGTCTTTTTCAATAATTCCAGTAAGAAATTTGATAAATAATTATTTTAGATAAATGATATGTGTTGTGCTTGGAATTAGATATTCTTAGAAGTTATACAAACTAGATTAAGACTCGCGCTACGCTACAGTGTATTTTAGAAAAATTAATTTATACAACCGATGTCATAGTAAATACAATATTAACATTACTAAAGTGTACAATATGAATGTTTAATTTTGACAAAGATTATGAAGTATAGTTCAATGATTCACATAACTATAACTGCCACACTCGAATGCTATATTTGTTTTTGCACTTGTCTTAGAACCAACATATACGACAATATCCACCATAAATATATTTAAAACAGATTAGAAATGCATTACACAAACACAATCATGCTTCTGAAATAAAGAGAGATATGATTTAATAAACGCTTTTTTAACTTAAGAGAAGAGCAAGAACATTCATAGGTTCGAACGAAAAACTATCTCCTTTATTCCAACAATGCATGATTCATTCTAATGAGGAGATTGCAATTATGGTTGTCCTGATTGACAACTTTTTCTTGGCATCACAGTTCTCCAATTTCTCCATCCATTTTTCTACTTGAGATTAGAATGATCAAAGTATCTGAGAACGGTTTGAATGACATTGAGTAATTTCTCCATCAGATTTCTGAATATTGTGGATGCTTTGTAAATTTAAAAAGATACTTGCTACGTAAGTCCCTGAATTTCCTTTGTAAGATTATAATGTTAATTTGGTTGTTACTACAAATAATCTATTTCTAATCTTAACAAAATGCTATATAAACTCTAAACCACAAACTTATATGTATATATTCACTTTCTACTAATCTTGTTAATTATACACCATACTTCTATCAGACCAAAAAAAAAAAAAAAAAAACACCAAACCTCTTCAAACTTTGTTCAAACTCAGCATTACATTGTAGACATGGTAAGATCTTCTAACTTCAGTCGTGGAACCAACTTGTACTTATTCAATAGAGATATTAACACCAAGGAAAATGGGATTGTTAAACAAATGATATTGAAATATGAAGAAAAAAAACACTTACGATGATTAAAACCACTATTAATCCCATAGAAAAGTCTTGATTGATGCTGCGTTGATAGTGGTCAAGTATAGTAGAAGATGTGGCCACATGAATCAAACCAATCCAACTACCTTTTAGAAAGTGAACTTATGAATCATGGGAAAGATATGAATTACGAGACCACCATAGGTTCGAGAGTTACAATGAGATGGAAATAAGCATAGATCATTCCGATAATCCCTATGGAGCGGTAAAGCCCTGATCTAAGTGTTGGTTTTTCTACACTTACAACACTAAACAGACTTGCATGAGGCCAATCACTGATGGAATCTTCCCAGAGAGTTGATTCAAAGGACGGTAGAATACAATCTTCTTTTTAGACATAACAAAGACCACCAAAATTATTTCACAAATACCTTTTGATCTCGCTGTAAATCTGAATTCTGGATGGTTGAGGCCAATCTCTGTCACCCAATGAAATTCGTAGGTACAACGTGAAATTATAATCTGAAAAATTAATAAGTGAAATAAAAAATTTGAAGAAAGTGAACAAAATTTCATTTACCTTTCTGCTCGTATTGGATTCGATGACGGATCCAGGCTTGTGATTATCTAACCTTCAAGGTTTATCAAATTCGAACTTGAAGAGATATTCACCAGTATAATAACTTACCATAGTCTCATTGATGCCTCTTCTAGCGTTTGTGAACCCTAATTTGATTCCAATTCTTACAAAAGAGCTTAACGATCTAAATGATAAGTTGTATTTTGTTTTAGATGACTTGTATTAATCAACTAATCTTATTGGTTATTTTAATAATAAAGGTAGTTGAATTGTCAGCAGGAAAAAACCTTAAATTGCTGAGTTGTCAGATAGAGAGAAATTCACTAAGCTTTTATATATATAATTACGAAATTTTGATTCTATAGTTGAAATATGATATATTTTTAAGTTATTAAAATAATTTGGCCCAAATTTATAGGCTATGGGCATTGGTGTTTCGAACTGCAATGGCCCAAAAATGGACCATTTTGGGTTGTGGAGCTTTCCAACTTCATTAGACAAATGTGTAATCAAATTGATCATTAATCAATTTGCTATTATAAGAATAAACGACGATGTTGAGCTCTGCTCTTTTAAATCTAGTGATTACGTATCCTATCTAATAACTTAGATATCTATATTTCGACTCCAATATAGAACTTAAAAGGTAAGCGATTTTATGGATGAGTTTGAGGTATATATCATGTTTTGTTGGTAAAAAAGAATAAATGATGATTAGTGAATTTGTGTTTTTCAACTACTTAACTCACTCGGATGATAACCTAATTAATTACATTTCCACCTTTTAATTTTATAAATTAGTATTTAAGTTTTTGGCATAACCATTTGCTACCTGATTTTTGAGTTAAGAACATGAGTGGCATCAATACAAAAAAATATATAGGGGTATTAATGTGAAAATGTTATTCAGCTAAACAATTTGCTGTTGTTTAGATTGAAACCATGGTGAGATGATGTTTTTGTATTTGTAAACTGTAACAATTTGGCCAAAAAGTACTAACCATTTATCAAGTTAGATATCAATATACTAGATTTAATAATTATAATAACCAGGTCAACATTGTGTACGAGTCTAAATTAAAAGATGCCAAATAGTAGAAGAATTAGGTCTCTGATTCTGAACACTTAAATTTCAAAACGTGGATGATAGAATTGCCATTTACAAGTGTTAAAAGTCACCTAACTACAATGACACAATGGAAAGTGTCGTAAAACTATTTATGTGAATTTACAATTTACAGTTTTCTCAATTTACAATTTATAATTGTGGATAATTCAACAGGTCACCCATGTTATTTATTTTTACTTCTTTTTAAAAGCTTACATGCGAGCTCTTGTAATTTTTTTTATTTGTCAAAATTTCTTTTACTAGCCGGGAGAAAAAATTCTATTTCTTTTAGTACTTGTATCGTTTGTTTTTGTTTCCCTCAATGGGAAATAGATTTTATCGAGCAGAACACAGATAAAAAAGAAGAAAAACTAAAGACACTTTTTCAAGATTTGCAAGCTTGTTTTCACAAGTCAAAACCCATGAAAATAATAACACACATGGAGTTAAAAATGTTTAAATTTACAAAACTAAACAATAATTATCCAGATATAGCCTTCATTACTAAGAGGGTAAGCTCTGGGTTATTGACGATGAAAGCCTTCAACTCAGTAGATCTAGAAATAATTCTTTTATATTCTTTAAAAACAGCCAAGGCAGCATCCGTGAGGGCTTTGTCAAAAGGGATTTCTGCAACCTCAAGAACTTTAAGAGCATTCGAATAGTTAACAGATTCTCTAAGCGTCTCACTGCATAGGTCGCGTAGATGCGGATTTCATATTTGTTGGCTGCACGATACAGTGACATAGCATAACGGTTCTGATTTTCCTTATAATCCCCAGAGCCATCACCGTAGTAGATGAAGTCAACAAAAGCCTTTAACTCTTCGTGTTTGAACTCTGAGAGAGTGATTGTCTCCAGTTTTGTAGAAGCCTTGCCTACGTCTAACTCAAACATCTTCTTAAACACCTCTGATCTTGCAGACTACATACATGTCCATGTAAGAACATTAACAAATAAGATCCTGAATGATAAAGAATAATCAAAAGCAAGAGAAATAAAAGAGGAAGAAGTCACAACCAGAACCAGCGTATGTGCAGAGAGAGCATTCTCTTCATTACTGTCACATGCCATAAGCCGTACATCTTTTTCTTGTCCTGCCAAAAGACTCAGAAATCCATCCCAGAAAAGCTGTTTGTTTGTTTGTGTCCCCATTTTAAAAAGTGTATTTGATCTGCTCAACAATATTGTAGGTTATATATAAACAGAGCCTAGACGGTCAAAAGTATATAATTTTACTTTCGTTTTCCAAGATTTCTTTTTGGAAATCAAAGATGACATTAATGTATACTAAAATACCTAAATTATGTTTAAATTTAGGTTCATGTATATAAAGATACCAGACGGTCAAAATTATGTTTCAATTTTGTTGGTAAATATGAAATGTAATTTTTGTTGGCTAATAAAACATGAAAGAAATCCTTACTTAATTAGATACATAGAATAGCCATGGTTCAAGTTCAATGAGCGTAGTCAATTGAAAACGATAACTATAATTTTGAAAGTAGATTCTTGTATAAGGGAGGTTTATTGGAGGATGAATTTTAATGGATTTTAAAAGATTTAGAAATCCTTACAAATCATGTGTTATTTAATCAACGATTTTGAAATCTATATTCAAATAATGTGTTATTTAAGCATTGATTTTGACATCCATATTCAAAGCATGTGTTATTCAAACATTTTACTTTATTGATTTTTAAATTCAATTTTATTTGATTTTAAAATCTAAAAATTCTATATGAATTTAGAAATCTTTATAGATTTCCAAATGTATTCAAATTCATCCTCCAATAAAACTGGGATAACAAAGATAGTAAATTTAGTGAGAGGGTATATATGCATGTCTCTACAATATATGCATGCACATAATAAAATCTACAATTAATGATACTGATTAATTTATGGGAATTACTTAAAATTGAAAATCTGATATTAATTTACTCTCAACTAGTAGAATATACATTTTTATTTACAGATCTTTATAGAGTAAATTAAAAAACAGAGAAAATATATTATTACAGATCTTTGATAGCTACTTTTAGCAGTCCGTGAATTTTTGTAAATTAAATAAATAAATTATGATTTAGAAGAAACTAACCACTTGTTAAGAGATTATGCAAAATTTTGAGACAATAATATACTTTATTTTTATTTTCAGTAACTTAGAAAATAATATACTTATTTTTGGTGAGCTTGAAAAATAATACACTTTGATATTCCTTATTTTTGTAAACCAAGTAATACTTAAAAAGTTTTAGTAAAAAAATTGTAAAGATAGAGCAAAAACAGATATAACCTAGTTGTAAAGTTAGAACCATAACCAATCCTTATCAAAGACTCAATTATTGTTTTTGCTTTAACCCACTGATCCTTCAACTTCAAGCTTGATGCTCAAAAGCTGTCTATTAAACATCTATTGCTCTCTCGGGATCAATACCTCTCTGCTGGAAATAAAACATCTTATCTACTTCAATCTTTGAAGTACTCGCTTCATGCTCTACTGTTGCCGATGGATTCTTCACCTGTTATTTTTCCAAACCCACCACATAAACAAAGTCAAACCACTATTTATATGCAATCAAATCTATCAATCATATGCAATTTACCTGGATGTAAGGATAGGTATTAGCAGCTGCTTTGTCACCAATAAGCATTGAGTCACAAGTTGATGAATTTATAGCATTCTCAGCTTTGGACAGAACCTGAACAAGACCTCGATAACAATTTCTCGAATGTCCAGCTGAAACTCCTTTTGAAATGATTCTACTTTTTGTGTGTTTTTCCCTTGTGAATCATCTTGGTCCTAGTATCTGCTTGCTGATAGTTATCAGTCACTGCAACAGAATAAAACTCACCTACTGAATGATCACCTTCTAAGACAACACTCGGGTATTTCCAAGTTATAGCTGACCCTGTCTCAACCTGAGTCCACGAGATTTTGGAACCATAACCAGCGCAAAGTCCACGCTTAGTGACAAAATTGTAAATCCCGCCTTTACCTTGCTCATCCCCTGCATACCAGTTTTGCAACGTAGAATACTTGATCGTAGCTCTTTCTCCACAATAGAGCTCAACCACAGCAGCATGAAGCTGATTCCTATCACGAGAAGAAGCAGTGCATCCTTCAAAATACTCAACATTAGACTTTTCCTCTACAACAATCAAAGTCCTCTCAAACTGACCAGTCTCCATCGCATTAATCCTAAAATAAGTTGAAAGAATCATTGGGCATTTGGTGTTCTTTGGTATATAACAAAAAGTTCCATCACCAAAAACCGCTGAATTCAAAGCGGCGTAGTAATTATCATCACTTGGCACAACTCTTCCTAAATACTTCTTAATCAAATCCGGATATTCTCTAATAGCTTCAGAGATTGAACAGAAAATCACACCGATTTTCTCAAGCTTCTTTCTATGACTCGTTGCTACCGAAGCACTATCGAGAACAGTATCAACCGCTACATTACCGTCTCCTTTCTGCTCTGTTAAAGGACGACCTAACTTGTCGAAATACTCAACAACTTTGGGATCGACTTCATCTAAACTATTCAAAACAGTATTCTTTTTGGGAGCTGAGTAATAACACATATCCTGGAAATTAATCCATTTATCTGACCATTTAGGTTCTTGTATTTTCAAAAACTTTGCATAAGCTTGTAACCTAAAATCAAGCATCCAATCCGGTTCTTCTTTCAATTCCGATATCATTCGAATCGTTCTTTCAGATAAACCCTTAACGATTGTGATCGAATCAATATCTTCAGAAAATCCATACTTTTTATCGTAATCTTGATTCTGAAAATACTTCTGAATTTCGGACATATCCCTTGATCTAACGGAATCGTCTCCAATGGGACTACACTCCTTTCCATCATTGGCTCCAATGGGACTAGCATTGATTCCATTATTGGCTCTCACTTTGAAAAGCAATGTCGTGGGATTTAGGGTTTCAGGAGAAAATATTTTCAAGGAATTGGGTTTGAGGTGAAATCTTGCTGGTAGTTGTGAGAAATTGGAAGTGAGTCGTGGAGAAAATCCAAAAATATCCTTATTTAACGTAGAGATACGCCATTGATGCTTTGGAGGCGCAGAGGAGAAGGATATAAAAGGGTTTCTCTCTTTTTCTCGTCAAGTCTTTCCTTGTATAAAAAGTAAGCTTAAATAGGCCAATAACAAAAGATTTGTATACAGAGAAAAGAGCAAAACATGATGTGGCTTCTAAACCACCATGGAATCGACCACGTGTCAACTCCAAATAAAACGACGATTAGACCAAATTGTTTCATGCATGAAATCCTATAATTATATCAATATGATCAGTCTTCTTCATCAAACTCCTAAGTCCTATAATTATAAACTTCAGATTTCCCGCATGGAACTTAAGATTACCGACATAAGTCAAGGTTTGTGTCGAATTAATGTCTATATCATCTATTTCTAAATAACAATTCCACACACTTATTTGAATCCATGTTTTCGTTGTCGGGTTGGTTGGGATATATATAATCTATTAGTCTCATGGTGCAACATTCCTTGGACAACATCCAAGAATTACTTTTTTTTTGAGAAGCAGATCGACCTCATTCATGTTGCCAAAAACTATGCTCTTTAGGCTTTTGCAACATTCAACAACCCATCTCAGTTTCTGACGTAGCATCCTAGTTGCTTGAAGCTCACGGAATTCATTAGCCATCATCATTTATTTTTAGGGAAATCGGCCAAACAAAGCACGAAGTTTGCATAAATCGCCAAAAAAAGCAAGACGTTTCTGACTGACCCAAAAGATACTTAATTTTATTTGATTTTTCAATTAAATATTAAAGTTTGGGTTGACTTGCCAGAATAAGCACGCCATTAGAAATATCGTTTGTTTTGCCGTTAGAGTAAAACAATATCGTTTAAAACTGAGATAAAACGACGTCGTTTTACAGTTTTTAAAAAATTTAAAAAAGGAAATTTGCCAAAAAAGCACAAACTTTTTACGAATCACCAAAAAAAATGAAGTTTCTGGCCGACAAAAAAAAAACACTCAATTGTAATTGTCTTTTCAATTAAATACCAAATTTTTTGTTAACTTGTCAAAATAAGTACGCCGTAGAGAAATATAACAAAATAATCTAACGCTGTTTGTTTTGTTGTTAGAGTAAAATAACGTTATTTTAAATAATATCTCAAAATAATATTATATGAATACAATTTAAGAATCTAAATGAACACGTGCATAATAAAAATCTATATTATGTTTCCTTTTTTGTTCGAATTTAGCATAGCTCCATATTTTTGGTTTCCTATTTTCTAGGGGTTTAGTCGAATTTAACCGACCTTACGCATTCTTTTAATAGTCGATGTAATTTCTTTTCAAGCACACTTTTGCTGAAATTAAAATTTGAGAGTTATCTCTTGCCTTTGAGTAGATTTGATTAAGTGTATCATTCAGGAAGCCTTGTTTTGATTCGATTAGATTCATCAAATCAAGAAGTCAGGTCTTTAGAGTTTTCAATATTCACTAAATTGAGCTGAACCCTAACCCCACGCTGCGCCAGGTTGGTATCAGAGACTTGCTTCGCCGAGAGCAAAAAAGATTGCTGCTCCTTCCGAAGCCAAGATGACTCGTCGTGCAATCGCAGACCTCCACGAACAGATGAGGTCGATTTCCACAACGCTTCAAACCCTCACAGCTCAACGTTCACCACCACCAATAGTTGAACCTGTTACACACTTTGACGAAGACGAATACGAAGAAGATTTGCCTGAGAATCCATTTTCTACATTACGAAATACTCCCGTGGTTACACAACCTGAAGATGATAATTTTCGTTGGGAGCAAGGGTTCAAATCGGAAATTCCAGAGTATCATGGTGGTTCCACAGCTGAAGAATTACTCGAATGGATTGTCACCGTGGAGGAAATATTTGAATTTAAACATGTTCCCCTTGATCGTTGTGCGTTTTAGAGGAACAGCTGCGGCTTGGTGGACACAATTGAAAGCCACTCGCGCTCGTCTTGGGATAAACTCAAGTCTAAGTTGCGTACAACCTTTTTACCATACAACTATGACCATATTTTGTTTCAACGACTTCACAATATTCGTCAAGGTCCTCGTTCTGTCGCAGACTACGCAACCAATTTTTTCTTGCTTCACTGATACACGAGGTTTTCACGCTCTAAATACCAAATAAACCTCTCGTGCTTATCTTATCG
>OVAX01004865.1:0-11181 GCA_900406405.1 Lepidium africanum
AGATCATGAAGAAGAACGAAGAAGAACGATGAAGAAGAAGAAGAAGAAGAAATCGAAGATAAAAAAATCGGAGAAGAAGAAGAACATGAAGAAGAAAGTGGAGAAAGTGAGACTAGTTGTTTGGAGATTGTTTGTTTTTTTTTTTTTTTTTCAATGGCATTAGAGTAAATAAGATGAAAGGCCTTCTTTTTTTTGGTCATTTCACACGTTTTTTTGTTTTCTAAGGGTGGAGGAGACTATATAAGTCATTTAGGTATTAATTGAGACTAGTTGAGTAATTATCTCTTAAAAATATGACCCCTTCGAAATCTTTTAAAATTTTCAACAAAAACTCTTAATAATGCTTTTTTTTGCTTTTTATTTTATTTTTTATCATCTAAAATTTCATTAAAAAAAGCCTCAACAAAAAACATGAGAAGAATGTCAAAGACATAGAGAGTTTCAGAAGTCATAAAACAAAGACTCAGATCGAGTTTCGCCTGTCAACTTCAAGAGTATCCTTTAACCAGGCTGGTTCATCGGATGCAATGTATGAATGATATTTACCTTCCCGGACAACGCTTCTAGCAATCAAAGGGCCGGTAAGTTAGCTTTAAATGAAGAAAGCTTCAGAACACAAGTGTTGAAAGTTGCAGTCAAAGTCTTCCATTGCTCACACAAGGATCAAAATCGTGGCCAAGAGTTTGTCTGATGAATAGCTTTGATCACAGTCACATTTTCTATCCAAATTTCAACTTGGCGAAATCTCAAATCCATCAAACTTTTAAATGTACTCAGCAGAGCATTAAAATCTGCGTAAGTGTTGGAGTGGGTATGTAGTAGCACATCACAAGCATGTAGTAAGACCCTCCTATGCTTGTCACGAAGAATCCATGCCATACCACTCTGCTTTCCAACTCCACCCCACGCGATACCGATATTACATTTCAAAGCATCATTCCATGGAGGGGACTAGCTATCTGCTACCGTAGGTCGTCGAGAGGTTACAATTTTAGATATTTTTTTCTTCGAATCCAACTAAAACCATTCATCCATGTCGCCAACGCCTTGTGCAATCAATATATCCGCATTTTATATAGTATTAGTAAAAAGCTTATCATTCCTCTGTTTCTATAGTAACCATAAAAGCCATGGCAGAGCTCTACAATACTTGTTTTGTCCACCTTTTGTCTCAATTAAAGTCAGAATCTTTTCCATGTATGATTCCATTGATTGATAACGAGGGATCTCTATCATGTGACTAAGATTTGGCCATACCAAAGCCGCTTTAGTACATTCAAAGAGGACATGTCTGATAGATTCTGCACCATTGCCACATATCTTACATGTCGGATCCACTTAAATGCAATGTCTGTTTAAACATTCCCTACAGCGAGAGCTCCTGATATTGTACGCCAGAGAAAGAACTTGATCTTGGGAAAAGTTCTGATTTTCCAGATTTGAGCCTTGAGGTCACAAACTACTCGTTCTTGAGCTGAAGCCGTCGAGTGACAATTTCGTAATTTGGCTGCAAGACAACATCCACTTTTTACTGTGTAATTTCCAGAAAGAGTAAAAGGCCATATCCAACTATCATTCATAGAAACATCAGGTTGTTCTCTCATGATCAAGTTGCAGTCTGTATCTGAGAAGATTTGCTTTATATAATCAACATTCCACTTACCATCATCTATATACAGGAGGATACCTTTAGATTTATGTCTGTGATCAGAGAGATACTAATAGGAGACTGTGGTACCTCATCTAAGAGCCATTTATCGATCCAGACTTGAGTATTAGCTCCATTGCCGATGGTTCTAAGAATCCCTTTTGCTAGCAAGTCTCTGCCAAAAAGCATACTATGTCAAGCATATGATGGTCTAGTGCCTGCACCCGCTTCTAAAATGCTGGTTTTTGGAAAATACCTTGCTTTATACAAATGACTAACAAGAGAATTTGGATCACATAAAATTCGCCACGATTGTTTGGCTAGCAGACCTTGGTTGACCTCACCAATGTCGTTAAAGCCTAAACCACCTTCTTGTTTCATCTTGCATATCTTATCCCAAGCCACCCAATGCATCTTTTTCTTATCGGCCTTACTATTCCATCAAAACGAAGATATGGTTGAGGTAAGTTTCCTACATTGGTGCTTTGTCAATCTGAAACAAGACATGGCGTACACCAAAAGAGCTAGCGCAACTGACTTGATTAAAATTTCCTTACCACCCAAGGATAATGTCTTTTCAAACCAGCCTCCAAGTCGTGATTTTAATTTGTCTGTGATAAAGCTCAGAAGCTCTCTTTTGGATCCATTCATACATTCGGGAAGTCCTATGTATTTCCCAGTGCCACCTTCTTGTGTAACTCCCATCAAAGAGCCAAGAAGATGTTTCATAATCGGATCAAGCTTATCTCCAAAGGTTATGGCCGATTTATGAAAATTAATTTCCTGGCCCGATGAATCACCTTACATCTTAAGACAATGTAACACCTTAGTGCATTCTCGGAGAGTAGCTCAACACATGAAGATGCTATCGTCGGCAAAGAGCAAATGCTGATTCGATGGGCACTCCTTAGTGAGCTTTATGCCCGTTATTCGTTTCTCAATCTCTACTTTCTTTATTATGTGGATAAGTGCTTCAGCACACATAATAAACAAAAAAGGTGAGAGAGGGTCTCCTTGGCCTAGTCCCCTAGTTGGATTCACAAAGCCATGAGACTGACCATTAAGAAGAACCGAATACGTGACAGTCGTTATGCATTCCATAATCTACGTTATCCAAAGCTCATTAAAACCAATTTTCCTAAACAGAACTTGCAAAAATTGCCATTCCACTCAATCATATGCCTTCGACATATCTGTTTTGATCACCATGAAGTCTTTATTGCATCTACTATTTGTCTTTAACGTATGAACCATCTCATGTGCAATGAGGATGTTATTGGAGATCAACTTTCCTGCCACAAAAGCACCTTGTGTTTCCGATACAATCTGCGGAAGAATGACTTTTAGTCTGTTACTAAGGACTCTTGCAACAATCTTATAAGCCATTGAACATAGACTTATAGGTCTAAGATCTTTCATTCTTCTTGGATTGTGGATCTTAGGTATCAAACATATTTGAGTGTAGTTCCAACCCGTAGGCATCCTTCCACTTTCAAAAAAACCTTTGACTTCTGTCACAACTTATTTACCCACAATGTTCTAATGTGATTGGAAAAAAAGCCCGGTCATACCGTCGGCTCCAGGTGCCTTATTACTTTTGATACCAAACGCTGCAACTTGTATTTCTTCCTCTGTTACTGTCTTCATTAAGTCCTGGTTCATTGCAGTAGTAACCGGAGTATTCATACCTTCCAACAGTGTCGATGCAGAATCTGGATTAGTGGATGTGAAGAGAGACCGAAAATAACTTGCTGCTATCTCTCCATTAGAACCTTTGGTTATATACTCTATTCCATCATCTCCAATAAGTACCGGTATCGTATTCTTTAGCCTACGCCTCTTAACACTCCCATAAAAAAATTTCGTGTTAAGGTCACCTTCAATGAGCTAATTCTCTCTGCTCTTCCACTTCCAATAAGCTTCTTCTTCACTATATGCATCAACTAGCTTCATTTTAAATTCCTTTATCGCTACTAAATCTGGATTTAATTTGTTTCCCTCTTTTTCAATCCGATTCTTTAGCTCCTCTATCAGCTTCTTGGAATTACACTGATGCTGTTTTTTCCATGTAGAGAGATCTCTTCTACCATTCTTTATTTTATCCATTAGCTTCAACTCACCATTGCCTCTGTTCCTTAGCCAAGACGATTTAACCGTCTCTTGAACTCTTGGTTTTGATAACCATCTTTTATCAAAGACAAACCTTCCTAATGGAATATTATCATCAGGATGAAACCGCAAAAAATCGGTCTATGATCCAAACCAACCCAGTCCAAGAATTTACCATTCACCATAGTTCAAAACCAATCCTGATTCCCAAGTGAACGACCCAACCGACTCTGTATATACATGTCGTGTCTGTTTCCAGGCCAAAAATATTGATTACCTGAGCAAATTACTTCACGAAGTCCACAATGATCAATCATGTTTCTGAAAGGGAAAACAGTTGATTCTAATCTTATCGGTCTACCAATCTTCTCTGTGTTATCGATGATCTCATTCAAATCCCATAATACTAGCCATGCTTCATCTCGTCCACTTGCTATATCTATCAACACGTCCCAGACACCTTGTCTCCTTGCTCTATTTGGTTCCCCATACATCCATGTGATACAAAAACTTAGTGAACCAAAAACCACTTTTGTATTGATAAAATTCTTGTTGGCATTTAGGATTGTTACATCATGAGAGTCTTTCCAAAACAGAGCAAGTCCACCACTCATCCCTATAGGATAAACAATACATGTTTTATCATAGCCCATCGATTGAAATAAATGTGTAACTTACAAATTGGTGTTTTTGGTCTCCATAAGGAACATAAAATCCGGGAATATATCACAACGTAATTCCCGAAGAGTGTGAATTGTCAAGGTGTTTTCCAGCCCTTGATAATTCCAACTAAGTAGACTCATTCTGACTAAGGCGGATCCACCATGGGGACCACCTCTAAGGTGCTGCGTTTTGCAAGCTTTTCAGTATCAACAATGACGTCTTCCTCTCCAACCTTTCTCTTCGAGTTTGGACTTTTATCTTCTGTAACTGGTTGTTTTACTCTGTATATCATCATCTTCTTTCTCTTATCTTGCTGTCTACGCCACTTACTTGGTCTCCTACGGCCATGAACAGCCAGAATCTTAACCTCAGAATGGCTGGTCCCGGAACCACCAGCCATGAAAACCGTAGGGTATGATTCGGCATTCGACAGTCTTGAATGGATAGAAGACATTTTAGAAGATATTAAACTTCTCTGCGGGTACTCTTCGTTATCTTTAACACTTTGTGTTTGCATTTGCTTATCCGACACTACCAAAGCTAGTGTGTTATCTTCCTGCTCAGCATATCCAAACACCTGTCCCGTCTCTTTATTAACATCATCAGTGATGGTTGGTCTCTTTTCCAAACGAAGGAACACTCTTTGTAAAACAGGGCCCTTCTCGTTGTTCCAGATATGTCTTCGGACCCGCAATTTGCGAGCATCTTTTTCTGCAGGTTCTGCTGCAGTTATATAATTCCTGAGAAGGTATTCACATTCACAAACAAACACACACCCATGATATCTTTGATTGTTTCTCAAGCTTCTCATTAGCAGCCCTTAGTTCCCGCACAAGATGCAATATACGGTACTTTTGCATCTGGTTTTCAGTGGTAAATTCCTTCACCTTTTTCTGTTCTTCCTTTATTGTGGCTTTAGCTTCTTCCAGCTTTGACTGAATTTGAGTGGTTTCCTCCAAAAGTTTAGCATCTGCAATGTCTGACTTAGTTGACGCAAGAACAACTTCAAGCCTAGCCAATTGCTCCTCAACTCCTCGTTGGTAGTCTTGCATATAGATCGATCGTCTTCTATAGGGCTCTTCCGTACTCCATGAGCAAAACAGAGTATATCACGATCGGATTTGGGTGAAATCTCCGGTTTGGAATTTAGATCCTATGATAAAAAGGTGAATGGAGAATCTGGCAAAAAGAAGACTTAATCCGGAGGTTATACTATTCCTCTCTGTTTGATTATTGGAAATCTATGAAGGATTGATATTGGTTACTCCCATCCTCCATCGATAAGAGGCATAAAGATTAATATCGGCAAAAAATTGTTCCTTAAGTGTAACTCTCCTCTTCAATCGTAGAGAGAGAAAATTTTTGATGGAACTGATCTAAGCTCTCGTGATCGAGTTAGATGGAATTAATAGATGTTCAGTTTCTCCATTGAGATGGTGAAGATCGCATCTATGGAACATGCAATCGAAGAAATAAAGAGGTGAAGGAAGAGGTGAAAAAGGATGATGGGGATAGGTTCTAGAGAGGCGATAAAGAACCAGCAACAACAGAAGTTGATCTAGTGAAGATACTCTTACACTCTATCCATGAGAGAGAAGAGAGGGAGGTTTTGTTGAACCAGTTTGTTTGTGAGAAACTTTTTTCTTTTGCTTTCTTTTAGGTCTAAATATCTGGAAAATTTTTGGGACATGTACAAATGATCCACTAGCACACCTTCTAAATCGACCCTGACCAGGTGCTAGTACAACAATGCTACACAAGTTATATATCATATTGAAACTAAACCAGCTACCCATTTCTACACCATCCATTCCTTCCATTCATCTTAGTCCCACTTATACCTTAGCCTTTCGAGTTTATATCATAGGAAACTTTTTTTCACCTACATTCCAAAAAGAATGCATAAGCATAATTTATATTTAGTGGGAGCATCATTCCATCTTAACGGATCTAACAAGTAATCGTATCCAACTTACAATTCAAGTCAAGACATTAATTAGTTCGAAGAAGCACCTAGAACTACTAGCAATCTTTCTTTGATTCACTCATGTCCCACTATTATCCAGCTGCAAGCATGTTTCTGAAACAGACTACAATATGACCAGGACACTCATCGACCAAACAGTTGTATGATATGAAGAAGACAATCAATAATTGTGACCAATCTTATCCTATTTTAGACTTAACGAATTTATGTTAGAACTGACCCAAGTTAGATCTACTGTCAACCACTCACCTTATCTAGAACCGCTACCTGACACCTCTTGACACTTCTTAGTCCGGATGCAGATCAACACTTCTTGAATCAGACTGCAATTTTCTGTTTTTGCTCGGCACAACACAAGGTAAGCTGAACACTTCATGGTTTTTCTATAGCTTTTTCACGGTGATCCAAGGACAAAGGAGAACTAAGAGTATTTATAGAGTTTTCACCCGAGCAGCTCAAAGCTTCTTTTGTTAATGGGTTTCTTTCACTGTTAACACATGTATTTCTTAGTCAATTTTTGACTGGACATGAAGTAGGCCACAGAGCTGCCTACTTTAGGCCTACTTGGACTTGCTCATGCAGTTATCTGCCTTGTTCTAACTCATACATGTTTACACAGCTAGGTGCCTATAAAGCTAATTATTATATTCTAGCTACTTAAATTAGTTTTGACTATATTATTTAATCGTTCGAATTCCCTCGGCCTCTTTTCGACCGGCGTCAACTAAATTTGACTTTTGATTATGCCCGCACAAAACTTGACTTGAAACATTTTTTGCTTGGATTCATTTTGATAAACCAACTATATGTTTACATTATGGCTCAACCTCCCACCTTCCTTGGACATGTCCGAAATCATCAAGATGGCCTGCAGAACGCGGGTGTTACAATTCTCCCCCACATAAAGGAGATTCATCTTTAAATCTAGGATTTAACAGAACTGACTTCCTGCTTCTTGAACCACTTAGGAAATTTTTCTCTATTAACACTTTTGGTTCCCAAGTTATCTCTTTTGCTCCATCACAATCCCATTCGATTTGGATTATCCTGATCTTTTTCCTACGATCCACCTTGATTTTTCTATCTATGATCCGAACTGGTCTCCGTTCAACCGGGAAATTTTCCTTCAGGTTCTTTGGGGATTCAATCATCACTCATTACCCACTGTCCATACATTTCCTTAGCATAGACACATGGAAAACGTTGTGAAACGCTTCCACTTCTAACGGCAGTTCCACCTTATAGGCAACCGGTCCAATCTTTTCTAGAATCTTATATGGCCCCATCAATCTCAGACTTAACTTAGCTGATCGAACCAAACGTTCCTTTCCCTTATATGTGACCGTCTTAATATATACCAGTGCTCCATGCAACTAGACAATTTCTGTCATCTCGACCAGCTTCCCGACCGCATCCTTTCTATTCATTACAATGAAACGTGAGAACTTTGTTAATCAATCCACGATGACCCACATCACATCCTTTCTGTCACATGTGGGTAAACCCGTGATAAAGTCCATGGTGATCATGTCTTACTTCCACTTTGGAATTGGTAGGTTTTTCAACGGACCACTCGGAACCTGATGTTCCGCCTTAACCAACTGGCACGTGGAGAATTCAAAACCCACTTAACCACATCTATATTATTCCCATCCAATGGTAATACCGTTTCAGGTCGTGGTACAACTTACTGGCTCCCGGATAGATAGAAAATTTAGACTGATGTGCTTCGTTAAGAATTTCTTTCCTCAATCCTTAATCATTTGGAATGCACACTCGGCCATTGACTAGGATGGTTCCATTACTTGAAGTTTGGTACTCGGTCTTAACATTCTTTGCAACTGTTGTTAGATTTATATCATTTTCTTGAGCCAATCGGATCCAACTCAACAAGTTAGCTTGATCCACGACTTTTGAGCCCATTGGCTCTTAATCCACCGTAAAGGGCGCAAGACTTAAACTCCCAACTATACTTACGAACTCTTTGATGTCTCTCTTAGACTTTGCGGCAACGCTCTTGCGACTTAGAGCATCTGCGACTAGGTTAGCTTTACCGTGATGGTATGCTATGTCCAATTCATAATCTACAACTACTTTCATCCATCCTCTTTGCCTCATATTTAGTTCCGGATGAGTGAAGATATACTTCAAGCTCTTATAATCTGTGAAATCTTGGATCTTCCCACCACAAAGGTAGGATCACAATATCTTCAAGGCGAAGACTAGTGCGATAATTTACTTTATACTTCATTAACTGTCTTGAGGCATAAGCAATAACATGACCACTCTGCATTAGAATGCGCCCGAGACCCATCTATGATGCATCCGTGTATACCACGTACGATTCATTTGGTTATGGCAAGGCCAATACCAGAGTACTCGTAAGCATCTCTTTCAGCTTCCTAAAACTCAGTTCACATTCTGAATTCCATATATATATATATATATATATGTGACGTATTTCCCTGTAAGTCGAGTCATTGGCTTAGGCATGCCTATAAAGCCCTTAACAAAACGACGATAGTACGCATCCAAGCAAAGAAAGCTTCGGATCTTTGATGCATGCATTGATTTGTAAGATTGTTTTTTGAGCATAATGCTCTTTTAACAACCAATCATATTTGAGGAAATTTAAATGGACAAATATGATTGATTGTTAGAAGTGCATTATGCTCAACAAAAAACCTTACCAATCAATGCAGCAGTCGGTGGTCTTAGCCAATCCACAATGTCCTTAATATTTTCTTGATCGACGAACACTTCTTAGTCCTAAACCACATGACCCAAGAATCCTACTTCCCTTTGCCAAAAGCTACACTTGCTCATTTTGGCGAATCGGACTAATAATTTTTTGTCTTTGCTCAGTACAACACAAGATAAGCTGAACACTTCACAATTTTTCTCTAACCTTTTCACGGTGATCCAAGGAAAAAGGAGAACTAAGAGTATTTGTGGAGTTTTTACCAGATCAGCTCAAAGCTTCCATTGTCTATGGGTTTTCTTCGCCGTAGACATGTGTATTTCTTTGTCAATTAAGGCTAGACACAAAGTAGCTCACGGAGCTGCCTACTTTAGGCCAACTTGAACTTGCTCACGCAGCTATCAGCCTTGTTCCAACTTATACATGTTCACGCAGCTGGGTGCTTACAAAGTTACTTATTATGTTTGAGCTACTTAACTTAGTTTTGACTAAGTTATTTAATCATTTGATCTCCCTTAGCTACTACTCGTCCCGAGTCGTCTTAAATTGACTTTTGATTCAGTCTGTCTGCACCAAAATCGACCAGAAACCACTTTTGTTTGGATTCCATTAGCTAAACCAACCATCTGTTTATTATTAGGCTCAACCAAATGACGAATGTAAACAGAGAAAAAACCCATGAACAAGAGAAAAATTAAGAGGAGAAAGATGGTGAGAGCCCTGAAGGAGTCCAGTGCCAAAGGCTACCGTGGTGGTGACTTCGATGGTGATGTTGACATGGTATTTTGTACGGTTGTTGTGAGCTCTCCCTCGCAATCACTAGCTTAGCTAAACTAAAGGAGCTTCTGG
The DNA here is from genome assembly GCA_900406405.1 of Lepidium africanum. Taxonomy (NCBI): domain Eukaryota; kingdom Viridiplantae; phylum Streptophyta; class Magnoliopsida; order Brassicales; family Brassicaceae; genus Lepidium; species Lepidium africanum. Next base: position 9,958 of record OVAX01004865.1, read on the forward strand.
AGGCTCTTACTCTCTATTACTCAAGTCTCTCATAACTAAATTTTGTTACTTAAATGACTCTAAGCGCGTTCCAATATGGCATCAGGCAATTCCCTCGGCTGCACGCATTCATGTTACAAGTCCTCCGTTTCTTTCTCTTCCTTCTGTTTTGGATAGTCGGTGAACATTCTTTGCCTTTGAAGTTTCATCACCGATTTGGTCCTGGATATGATTTAGTTTGGTTCTCTAATGGTCCAAACGTTTTCAGCAGTTATAAACCACCGAGATTTACCTCTTCATCATCCCTCATCCCACGATTTCCAAAGTCCTATCTCAAATCATTTCTTTCTTCTCTAGCGAATCTTGATATGACCATGTTGCTTTATCTTCCACTCCTTCGTGCATCACAGTACAAGTCCTTCACATTGAGGCTTTTCCGGCCACAATGTCGAGACCAACTTTCAATAAAGGTCTTCTTTCATCATTGTAGGTTGAGTCTCCTTGACGAAACTCTCATCAAATCTGTGTCCAGCCTTCAACGATGCAAAAGGAAGACTGCCTTTGATGTTGTAACGGCAACACCTGAGCTAAACCTAGCACATATCCATGCCTTTCATGTCCATTGGACTAACCTCGTTAATTGGCTACGTGTTTGGGGTATTATTTTGTATAGTATTATCCTATTTAATCCTTGTATTGTAATTTTAGAGGAAATAGTTATTTATATAGGCTTAAGGTAGAAATTGTTTGGATATCTTCCCGATTTAAAACTTCCTTTTAGGCTATTTATCTTTATGTTGAGATTAGTTATAGTGTTATCTTTCTTTGGGAGAGAATTGGATAAAAAAATCTCCTTTATGAAGAAGTTTTTTCGATGTTCAAGAATTTTGTGTTTAAAAATCCTCACGTGTTCACATGTCCTCTGTAGCAACAGAATAAGGTAGAACCTTAGATGATTTTTAGAATTGGAATTACACTTCTATTTGAACTGGGTCTAGCACAAAGGGATAAATCCAAAATTCTGATAAAAAAGAGAGAAGATTGGGCACGGATTCTTGAGAGCTTTAAAGAAAAGGAGTGTATTGCAAAGAGAAAGATGGTTGCCGAGTACAGTTTGTAAGCTTAGTGTGTGTCTCCAAAAAGCTGATCCCTTTTTAGAAGGATCCACTCCTCTATTTATAGATCATAGAGGCGGTTACAAAGTAGATTGAAAAAAGGAAAATATACAAATTTCTAGATAAGATC
>OVAX01004867.1:0-11176 GCA_900406405.1 Lepidium africanum
GGATTCATTTTAATCTAAGGAAATAAACAAAATAATGGAAAAAATGAAAAATAATCCTATGATCATCTCAACTATTAATTTTTACTATAAATACTTTTATTTAAGTAAATTACTATCGAAATAGAACACACAACATAATCTCTATATATAATAAAACTTTAGCGTTAACATAATATATTATTTTATAATAATAAAAAATAAATTTTTATTTTTTGATAAGATTCTTTAACTAATTAATATTAGTATTTTTATCTACAGAATATTATTAATTTTTTTAATTTTAGTATATAAATATTTGTTTTAACTTTAATATATAAAGATAAAACAATTAAATATAATAAAAATCTAATAAAAATGCAGTTAACTTATTTGTATTTTTTATAATAATAAAAAATAATTATCTCCTGATAAGATTTTTTAATTGATTATTATTATTATTATCTTTATCTATATAATATTATTAGTTTTTTTTAACTTTAATATAGAAAGATATAATAACTAAATATATAAAAAACTGGAAGGTATATGACATATAAATTGTGGACGTTAACGGAAGGTATATGACATATAAATTGCGGACATTTTTTACATACGAATTTTATAATACGTTAGTATTAGCTTTAAACATAAATTAATATTCAACTAAATGATTTAAAATAAATATAAAAGTTTATTATAACTAATTCCTAATATTTAGGATATATCACACAAAAGATATTCCGAATCAATATCTATTTCAATTTTATTTCCTAATACTAATAGGAAAATTATATCCAACTATAGACAAATCCCAAGACTTTTCTCGTAATACCAGCCATTTTCAACGATTATGTGTCTTCTTTTATATCAGAGATAGAAGATTAAATGCAAATATTATCTTATATAAGAGAATTTAATAATCTATAAATATATTATTATTTAATTTGAATTTTTAGTCAAATGCAATTAGAAATACAAAACATCTAACGTTTTGAAATAATTTGTTTCCAAAACATTTATTTTTGTGAAACAGAGACTAATAAATTACAATAATTCTTAAATACAAGCTTAAATGCCTAAATGAATACATGACTCATGTTTACCTAAATGAACACATGTCTACAACGTGAAACTAAAAACCTAAATGAATACGAATTTAAAACCCTAAACGAACATGAGTCTAAAAATTTAAATGAATACGAGTTATAAAACTCAAATAAATACGAGTTTAAAAACTCAAATGAATACAAGTCTAAAAACCTAAATGAACATGAATCTAAAAACCTAAATGACACGAGTTAAAAAATTTAATATACAATAATTGTAATGCATCGAAACTTAAATCAATAGAGATAAAGAAATATCTTTCATGTACAACACCAATCATCATTATAAATTGATTTTTTAGTATATCAAGTATACATAAACTTAGGTGGTGAATGTCAAACTAGTTTTTGGGTTTTGGTTTTTAGTTTTTGGGTTTTAAGTTTTTGCAGTAAATTTAGTTTTTCAAAAAATGAATGGCAACATATATTTTTTTTTTGTCAACAATTGGATTCATAACCTAACCTAACCCTTAAAATAGGCCCGATCCATAACATAACCCAACCCTTAAAATTCCTATTTAATCTAGCAACTGCGTAGAGGGGAGGAATCGAACCCTAGATGCCATAGTCATTAGCTGGATCATCCTAACCACCAGACTGAGAAGAACTCGGCAATGGCAACATTTATAGTTTTTGGTTTTCAATTTTTTTTTTTTAAATATTTTTTTCCAAATAATTAAAAATAAGACTTGTCAAATATTTTATAAATAACATTAAAAATATTTTAATTATGTATATAAAAATTTATTTTAAAAAATACACCTTCATAAACTATTATTATCGTCGCGAATCTCATAATAATTCTGAAATTTCATCTCGAATGCCTTCCATGTATTGCATTGAACTATTATTTTGCTCGAAATCTTCATGTGACACAAAGTCTTGTTCAACAGCATAGCCAGTGTTTGCTTCAAAGTCAACATCACGTAGATTAGATAATTTAATTAAATTATATAGTGCCATTGTTGCTGCAATTACTTTACGTTAAACATGTATGACATATCTTGGTTTTTCTTTTAAAACCCGCTATTTTGCTTTCCACACACCAAAAGTTCGTTCAATAACCAATCGCAAAGAAGAGTGTCGTTTATTAAACAATTCTCTTTGAGTACTAGGTGGTCTACCTCCATTATATTCCCCAAGGTGATATCTTACCCCTCGATGTGGAGTAAGAAACCCAGGCCGAAAAGCATAATCAGAATCTCCCAAATAATATTTTCTAGTTGGTGGAGTTGGAAACTGGTGATTCCCTTCCATTGCCAGCATTAGAACCTTAGCATCATGAGTTGATCCCGAAATACTAATATATGCATATGTCCGAATTGCATATTGCTAAAATATTTATACTTGTGTCTCCTTTTCTGTTCCAATATTTTTCTGAGTTTCTTCCTGTAACAGTGATAGGAACATGTGTCTCATCTATTGCTCCAATAAAACCTCTAAAGAAAGGCCAATACCTTTTGTCAGACTGTAACTTTGGATGAGGATGTGTGAGTTCTTTTGGACGAGGTCTAAGCAAGTCAACCGCCATATGTTCGAGAGCAGCCAACACTTCGTGAAACTTTCTTCCAATGGTTTCCTATGCATGACCAAAAATTTTCCTGACATACCTCTGAGTTTCATTCTGAGCACATATGGTTAGAAAAATTGCAACACTTTCCTGAATGCTCACATTATCGGTCTCCTTAAATGATAATCTTCTTACAGTTTATTACATAATTGAATGTACACGGGTGGATACATTCTAATTATGTTGTAGCATCGTTCTTCATGGCCATGTATTAGTTCATATACATATCTTCGACCACGTTTGGGATCTAAGTTCATCGGCATCTTTTATATTCTCATTGAACAAGGATCCATGAATGATTCTTCAAAATTAATACTTCCATCTTCTGCCTCATCTTCTTCGAGCCAACTATATAATGCTTGAATCCAAAAAAAATTATTAAAAATGAATAACATTTATTGAGAAATAATAATATTTAAAATCATCATTCTACTTCTAACAAACAAATACTTCAAATATAATAATAAATAAAATTATTCTAAATTTTATTATTGAATCTGTTTACTAATCTGTTCGTTTTCCTAATGTCTGCTCCAGATATTTAATTCTAGCATCATCATTGGGGAGTGTTAGATACACACATGCATGAGTCTCGTTGATTTGAAGCACACTCATAGTAAAGAAGAGTCATAGTGAATACTAAGGACTGTTAGTAACAATTCAATTGCATGTTCTAACTTGTTATCTTGAGCTTGTTCATAAACTTTTGTTCGTTTCGTGAAAGCTTCATTTGTCACGAAGTCATAAGAAACTTTGGCATTGTTTGTTTACTTTTTGAAGATGAAGAATGCTGTGCATGATTTTTACCCTATTCTTCATTGCATTTTAGCATCATTTTTTTAGTCTTCTAGTTGCACATTATGTCATTTTAGAGTCACTTTGTGTTTAGTTTGTGCATTATAGTCATTAGGTCATGCATTTGCATATTTTTGTGTTTTTTGGTATTTTTAGGTGATTGGAAACTTCAATCATAAGGTTTGGAGCATAAGGATGGAAGCTTGCATCAAGGAGGATTGATTTTGAGCGTAAGGGATGAATCAAGCTTGGATTGGAGGTCTAAATGGCAAAGGGAGGGAAGAATGGTAAAGTGATGATGCCTTGGCCATGGCCAAACTCACCCGTGGCTCTTTCCGAAACTCTTAAAGATGATGATGATTGTAAAGCATTTGGGAGTCTTAATCTAACAAATGAGAGTTTAGTTGGGTCATTTATCTTAAATAGTGATTAGTACCATGAGAGTGGGCTAGTCTAGCTTTGATTGTTGTATTCCATGCCCTAGGTGGTGCATTCATTGGCTCTTTGTTACATCATTCATTCATTTGCCCTGTCCCTATGTTGATTGCCCTTGCCTAGATCATTCGCTTTTAGGATATTGTCATTTGCTTGCTTAATTTTGATTTCATTTTGCTTTGCTTTTATCTTGTTTACTTTGATTGTTGGTTTGGCTATGATTAGTTGTATTTGCTTGTTTCTTGTTTTGTTCGTTTCTTGTTTTAGTTTCTAAATTTGCATCATCCATTTCTCTATTCCTCTAGATTGACATAGGTCCTTGCATTCCTATGGTTGCAACCACTACTCCTTTGGGTTCGAACTTCAAATGCTTGCAATGACATGTTGTGAAACATTTGTTGATTTATAAATGTAATTGTTGTTTGCCTCAAAAACTCTAGCATCAATTTGGCGCCGTTGCCGGGGAGTTTTTGCGTTGCCAATAGGGATTAGATTAGTGTTTAGACTAGAGCTTTTATTTTGCTTTGTTATTATTGTTCTTGTGTTGTTTTTGGTGTTTCTCTTGAAGGTACAACAAGCATAAACTAAGCAAGGAGAAACGCCTAAACATGGAAAGTTTGAGAGTGAATCAAGTTGGGTTAAGTGATCAACCATTTCACCAAGGAGAAGACAATGGAGTTGGACTTCAAAGTTATGGGTTTCGTGATTCACAAGTAGCCGCTAGGACCATTGGGGTTTTAGATGAGCCAACAACTAGAGAAATTCAAACCGGGATTCCCGTTCAATTCATTGAGGCAACCGAATTTGAGATCAAGACAAGTTTGATCAATATGGTGAAGGAAAGCAAGTACAATGGATTGGAGTTTGAAGATCCTCTAGATCATTTGGACCAATTTGAGAGAATGTGTCATATGGTTAGGATGAAAGGAGTACCCGATGAAGCAATCAAAATGATTTTGTTTCCATTTTCTTTGGGAGGAAAAGCCAATAGACGGGAGAAGAGTGTGTCGTCAATGTTGGTATCCACTTGGGAAGGTTGCAAGAAGATGTTTCTCATGAAATTTTTTCCAAGACAAAAGACCGCCCGGTATAGGAATGAAATCATGAATTTCCAACAAGGAGATCAAGAGAGCTTTAGTGATGCATGTGATAAGCTTAAGGAAATTACAAGAAGTTGCCCTCATCATGGATTTTCAAGAGATTGTCTCCTAGGGATTTTCTATGGAGGAGTGTGTGGTCGATTTCGGAGAGAATTGGACATTGCAAGCCGTGAAATGTTTGCTAACTTGATAGCCGCCCAAGGAGAAGATTAATAGAGAATTTGGCATGTAGTGAGGTTGGTTATGAAGTTGATTTCGTTGGCACCTTTAGAGAACCGGTTAGTGAAGCACAAAGCCTTCATGAACTTAAGGAGAAGGTTGAGAAGTTAAGTAATTTGCTTCTTGCTAGACAAAGACCAATGAGTTTTGTTGAGAAGGTTGAAAGACCTAACCATGGTTACCAAGATGGAAGAGCTTATTGTGAAGAAAAGGTTCAACAAGAAGGTGATTATTTGGGACAACAAATGATTTATCAAAGAGGTCACAAGGACTTGAGCCAATGCAATGCAATGACGTGTATCAACAAGGGCTAGTGAATCCTTCACATCAACATGAAGCTGAATTCGACACCAAGGTAATGATGAAGCAAGTCATGGAGGGACAAGCAAGAGGACATCTAGAGATGACCAAGAGGTTAGATGCTATTGAATGAAAGTTCGAAGTTAGCAACGATGATTCTCAAGCCAAGTTTGAGATATTCTCTTACTTGAAGTCCCTTGATTACCAACTTGCCCAAGTCAGCTCTTCAAGCCATAGTTCAATTGGAACACCTCCCAGTGAATTTGAAACTAACCCGGTAGAGTATTGTAATGGGATAACTACTAATAGTGGAAAAAACTTCATTCAAGGAATGATGAAGTAGCCAAGGAGAAAGAGGTTATTGATGATGATGATGTGCTCTTGGATGAGGTAGAAGACGTGGTTGTTGAAAAGGTTAGGGAAAAGGTACAAATTTCTTAAGAACCGGTAAAGGAAAAATATAATTTTTTAGAGAAATTAAGGAATTATGTTCCACCATCCTATGAACCAAAGCTACCATATCCAGGGCGCTTCAAGAAGTAATTGTTGGCTCAACAAAAGGAGAAGTTCTTCAAACTCATGGAGGATGTAAAAGTTACTATGCCTTTGATGAATGTGATAAAGGATAACCCTACATACTCAAAATTTTTGAAAGAAATGCTCTCAAACAAGAAGAAGATGAAAGAGGGTTTAGAGAAGGTTAATCATGATTGTAACTCCATTATCACTCAAGTCACACCACCAAGGCTCAAGAATCCGAATGAGAAAAGTGAGAGTGGTTACTTGGATTGGAACACAATTGAGAGAATGGTAAACCTTTGGGATGAAGAAAGTGGAGAACCTCCACCTATGGACTTGGAAAACGTCCACCCTCTAGTGAGAAGCTCTACAATGAATGAAATGATACAACCTTTGATGATACCTTCATCAAATCTAAGACACAAAAGGTGGATATTGAGAAAATTCCCCAAGAGCATCATGTTGACAACATTTTTGGAGATTGTATGAAGGTTGAATGCCTTGAAGATTCAAAGGAAACCTTGCTTCTTGTTGATGAGCTCTCAACAATTGAGAAAGTTTGTGTGCAACCCATCATCAACCATGAAACAAAGGTTGCAAGGTGTAAGGAGAAACAAGAATACACTATTGACAAGACGTATCAAGAAGGTGATGAAGGGGTATTTTTCAAGACACTACCAACTAGTGAACGACTTGTTATAGTCTCCACCAAAGGTTTGAGCATTCATGATCCATGGAAGATACCATTTGGGGAGATTAGTATGAAGAAGTTTGAGGGTTGGTTCTATGATGAGTATGATCCCGGTAATCCACTTGGAATCAATACTCCTTTCTTAAAAAGAGTAAAAAGAGTTTGCTCTTGAAACATCTTTGTGGAGAAGATTCCACTCTCCAATCTCATCACCGTATAAGAAGCGGTGCCTTGTATCATATCTTTTTACCTTTTTAATTTCTCTTTGCCTTGTCGAGTTGAGTGTGTTTTGTGAGTTTCTTTGATAGGTTTGAGGGTTTGGTTGAAGGAGAAAGAAGGAATTGAGTTTTTAACTATAAAAGAATGGCTTTGGAGAATGGAACTTGACCATTTGGACGAGAAGCTGGCCAAGGCTGCAGCTAATTCTTTGCTAACGTCCATCTCATCCATTCCGACTTACACACGGCTAGGCCTATTATTTCCACAAGGTACCAATCACCACCTTTGTACATACTTATAGCTTTTCTCTTTTCATTTTTTGTGCATGCCTTTTGCGGATTCTGTTTTCTTGTGTTTATTCTGGGGGAGGGAATCATTTTGTTACTAATGTGGTTTTTAGTTGTTTTGTTTTCCTTATTTTTAACTCTTTTCATGCATTGCATTTTCATGAAATGTTTTTCGAAAATTCAAAAACAATCATGTAGTTGCATTATCATTTCACCTTAGGATTGAGTCTTAGATTCATATAGGTTTGCATAGGAACAATGATGTAATTGCCTTTGTTAGATTAAATGATTCACTTGCTAAGTTCAACACCTTAGATGTTAATTGTTTGATGCTTTAGGTTGCTAGTTGAAATTAAGGTTGAACCATGCTTGGAATGTTTGACTCTATGCTCTCTTTGATTGAAACTTGCTGTGATTTGAAGCTAAGCCTTGCTAATTGGAACCTAATTCGGACTTACAATTATCACACCTTACATTGCATCTTGAACTTGTGGATTACATATACATATTTGAGTATCTTACATCATTTTGCCACTCTTTGGTACTCAAATAGCTAGTTCATTTTATGAATTAGTCTCCACACCCTTAGCTTAACTTTTATTCAAACCCTCATATTTCGTGTGTGTTAGGCCTATTTTTAGAAATGAGCTTGGGATAAAGTGTTAGGTTCTAGCCGACAAGTGTGGTCTCTCATGTAGTTTTGGTTCACGATTTTTGGACCAAATAGGACTAGGTGGGAACCTAATATTGGGTGAGAGTGTATTTGTGTATTGAGCTTTAATGGTATTTATGGGAAAAAGGATGATGATCAAATAAGAAGGTTGTTCAAAGAAGGATTATGAGAGAAAGGGTATTGAAAGTCAAAGTAAAAAGGGTCTAGTAAAGGGTTTTGGAAGCATATAAGTGGTTATGTGGTTCAAGGGAATGAAAAGGAAAAGAATAGAAGCAAAAAGAATTTAAAAGAAAGTTCAGCTATAAGTTTAAGAGAAACCAAACCCACTAGATGTCCAAGTTTATAAACCATTCTCCTTAGAATGTAATGAAGCTAAAAAGGGAAAAGTTGATCCAAGAAAGTATAGGAAAAGATTGAGTTATCCTTGTGAGAGTATGGTAGATTTTAGGATCAATTGGGATTAGAGTAGCTTCAGGAATTTAAGTCGATTCTTACATAGGTTGGGTATATGAGAGTCTACTCTTGTATGTGTAGGTTGGCTTAAGCCTTTAGCATTATCCTAAAGCTCGTTTCATTTCTTTAGTGATCCTTGTATGTTAAGCATTGAGCCTTATGGATGAAGAGATCATTTTAATCTCTTGATCTTTACCATAGCCAAACAAGTTCATGTTGTTTTGCATTGTGTTATTCACGGTTTTGATCTTGATTGAATGTTAAAAGGCTTAGTTGATTTGAATGCATAGTGTAGGTTGAAGTTGAATCTAGATTAAGCTTTGATGAGTATGGCTAGACTTTAGAGTAAACTTGCCATCTATTGCATCCTAGAATTACCATCTTGGATAGTGAGCTTAGCATTTAATCATATTGGTCTATGGCATTGAGTTCCCGATCTCAACCTCTTCTTCGGATTATTGTCCTTGTTTGCTTGAGGACNATCTCAACCTCTTCTTCGGATTATTGTCCTTGTTTGTTTTAGGAAAAGCAAAAGGCAAGTCCGGGGGAGTTGATGTGCATGATTTTTACCCTATTCTCTATTGCATTTTAGCATCATTTATAGTCTTTTAGTTGCACATTATGTCATTTTAGAGTCACTTTGTGTTTAGTTTGTGCATTATAGTCATTAGGTCATGCATTTGCATATTTTTGTGTTTTTTGGTATTTTTAGGTGATTAGACATTTGAATCATGAAGTTTAGAGCACAAGGATGGGAGTTTGCATCAAGGAGGATTGATTTTGAGCGTAAAAGATGAATCAAGCTTGGATTGGAGGTCTAAATGGCAAAAGAAGTGAAGAATGGTCAAGTGATGATGCCTTGGCCACCCGAGGCTCTTTCCAAAGCTCTTAAAGATGATGATAGATGAAGATTGTCCCCAGAACGGAATTGGCTGAAATTCGGACAGAAGATAACCACAAGAGTCAGCTTACTTTTGGATAAGTGGTTAGAAAGATACGGTAAATTTACTCAACATATGTCATTCAACCGCGACCAACCCGCGACCTACATTGGTCACGGGAACCCGTTGTCATCCGCAAAAGCAGGGCGCGACCAGACCCGTGATTTGCACTGGTTGTGGGAATAGAATGATATCCGCGGACAACCATCGACCGGACCCGTGACCTGTGTAGGCCGCGATCTGCGAACTTGGTATGACCCTCGACTAGACCCGCGACCTGCATTGCCCAAGACGCGCGAACCACAACAATTTGCTTTAATTTGTTTGGTTAAAACCGGTTTATCCCGATTTAGTTGGTTTGATTTAAGTGACTTAAAACCCTAATCCTAAGGGGTAGAAATACATGGATGGACCACCAAACACATTATGTTTTTCATTATCTAAAGTTTTTAAGATCTAGCAATAGTTTTTCTCTCTTTCAAGAACATCTTTAAAGGTGGTTGAGAACAAACATTGAGATCCACTTGGATGATCCATATTTTTAGATCATTTCTTAATCTAATTAAGAATCTCGTGTTTATTTCTCTATTCTTTTTCATTATGCATTGCTTTTGTTGCTTGTTTGATTTCAATTTGATAATGAGTGAGTAGTCTACTAGAAAAATTTAGGTTTTGGCTAGATCTAGGGCTTGGCTATGATTGTTTGATGCTTAGGATTGTTAGAACCTCCTATCTAGGTGCTCTTAATGCTAGATTCATCTTGGTCACATGGATTTAGATGCTAGGAAGATTATCGTCTGAGAGGTGTTCGATGAAATTCCCGATAGCCTATTTTAGGGATCTTTCTCCATAGCCTTCGAGAGATGATGTTATGGGATTGATTGGTCATAGTGGACTTGATTGTAAAGCATTTGGGAGTCTTGATCTAACAAATGAGAGTTTAGTTGGGTCATTTCTCTTGAATAGTGATTAGTACCATGAGAGTGGGCTAGTCTAGCTTTGATTGTTGTGTTCCATGCCCTAGGTGGTGCATTCATTGGCTCCTTGTTGCATCATTCATTCATTTGCCCTGTCCCTAGGTTGATTCTCATCACCTAGATCATTCGCTTTTATCATATTGTCATTTGCTTGCTTAATTTTGATTGCATTTTGCTTTGCTTTTATCTTGTTTGCTTTGATTGTTGGTTTGGCTATGATTAGTTGTATTTGCTTGTTTCTTGTTTTGTTTGTTTCTTGTTTGAGTTTCTAAATTTGCATCATCCATCTCTCTATTGTTCTAGATTGACATAGGTCCTTGTATTCTTATTGTTTCAACTACTACTCCTTTGGGTTCGAACTTCAAATGCTTGCAATGACATGTTGTGAAGCGTTTATTGATTTATAAATGTAATTGTTGTTTGCTTAAAAAATGCTAGCATCAAAGAACGTGCAGAGCTTCCTTATACACGCTTTGAACTTTGCTTATTGCAAGGTGTGTCATACATGTTTTCTGCTGGCACATCACCATCATCTTCGAGATTCACGGTTTCAGAATCGTTTTCTGTAAACGTTTCTGATTCTGTATAATTATCCACACCAGATGGTGGCTAGTATCCATCATAAGTACTAATGTATTTGTTGCCAAAAAGTCGATCCATTAGGTCGAGGTTAACAAGAGGGTTTGTACGGAGCTTTGCAGCTTTTGGTATGTCCTATATAAAAAATTGTACATATTAACTACTAATATTTTATTAACTAACAAAATAATGTGATATAACTTTTATTATTTACCTCAATACGTTCTTTCCACCATGATTCATCCATTTCTATAGCTTGTGTGGTTGGATTAATTGCAACTCCAGTCTTTCGGATCAATCGACGATAAATATCATACAAACTTTTTTGAGTAT
>OVAX01004868.1:0-11163 GCA_900406405.1 Lepidium africanum
AGACTCTATAAAAGGACTTATATCATGGCTGAAAAACCGGAAAAACCATGATATATCAAATTCTACAAACATGTGCTGTAGGTGGCAGATCAATTGATGTGGGAGGATTGGTATTAGTAGTAAAACCATCTGGGGTTATATTGGCATTCATTTTGTCCTCTTTGGTCTGATTACCAGTTCTCTACTCTCTGAATTCACGTGGACACCTATGAATATTATCAACCAACCCAAGCAGATTCTAATTTCCCTGAGACCTGGTATGCATGTACTCAGAAAATGAACCTAGAAACATCCAACTCATAGTGCATAGGGCGAGTAGAACAGGCGAGTACTAGTCTGGTGATGATCCACTCACTGTGCAGGCGAGTAGAGTGAGCGATCTGACCTGGAAACGTTTCAAAAACAGAACGTGAATGATGTTAAAACCCAAAAAATGTCAAAGTAACCAGAACTTGATCCTAATACAACTAGATATCAGTTTAAGCCAAACATCAATAAGAGATTTTCGAACCTAGTATGGAATGAAACATAAAAACGGAGCATGAAACTAAAACATAGCAATTCAAAAACAGAGAAGTAGCAGTAAAATAGAGCAAGACAAGCGAATGCAATAAGAGATAAACAAGGGTTCATGAAGAGATAAGGGGTAATTGATTTCAGTGGAATCATGGTTCTCTACTCTTATCCAGCAACCTAACATGGAGATTTTGAGCTATAGAATCTGTAAATCAATCATTCAAACCATTATCATGGATAATGAATCCTCAATCTGAGATTGACCAAAACCAAATCTCTTGGTGATCAAAACCAGATTGGCATTAAGAATGGATTATAATAAGCGAACTAACCACTCTAAACAGCAATCTCTTAAGAAAGAGCAGTCAATTCTAGACTAGAATTTAACTTTGCATTTTAACAAACACTTGGTGGGTGTTTGGTGCCTTGAGTTTATGTCTCAAGTGATCACGTTGAAACAAGCATTAAACACATCTAATCTACCAAAATCTGAGCAATACTAACCTAGATAAGAGAGATTACCATGATTGAACCTAGCTCTAACCCATCTCCTCACTAACCCTAAAGAGATCTACTCACTAATCATAGCAAATAACATAAACCCAGAATTTAAAGATGAAGACATGAATATATTAAGCATGAAAAACTAAGCAAACTTCATTGAATACCCATAAACATCAACTTAATTCATATTCAAAGATCTTACTCTAAAGAAGCAATAAATCTAAGAACAAGAGAGAAAAGTGATTTTTTTGATGCTACTAAAAAGAGTAAAAACGAGGGTAGGTGTTTTTGGAGGCTAAAGGGGTATTTATAGCCTACTTACATTAAACCTAGCGCGGTCAACACGGAAAATAAAAGTCAACAAAATATGCCACTCGCAGGTGAACAGCGAGTGGTGTGGCCGAGTGATGCATCTGGATGTCTGGACCAGATCCACTCGTAGGTGTAGTTGAGGCATCTGGGTGAGTGATGTTCTTCTGGGTTGAGTCAGGTCCATCTTCACTTCACTCGCAGCAAGTCATTTAGTGCAACCAGCGAGTCTTCTCTTCTGGACACGAGTACAGCTTCACTCGCAGTGTTTTGGCGAGGGGGCTAGGTGAGTGAGTTGTGTTCTTTAATTTTAAGCTCCTTCTACTCCAAGTCTTGATTCCAATCTGAGTCTCCTCTTGCCTTTAGTCCAAAAACACTCCAAAATGCTCCAAACATGTTCATGAAACCACTCTAATGCAATGCAAGTGCAAAACATGCAATGCAAACCTAAAAAACTCTACAATGATGCAAATGCCAAGGATATGGATGCAAAACAGAATGATTTATGAACCTAAAATGGACTAAAATGCAGATATATCAGTGAAACGCTCCAAAGCTGTGGTGATCTCAAGTGAGGGATCACTAATGTATTAATGAGTATATTAGCTTAGCCAAGGCTTAGGATGATCTCAAGCCTTGAAAATTCCTAGGCTGAGAGAGTTGCGTCAAAACCAATTTCCTGATGTCTTGTTTTTGATGGAGACAAAGAACTGTAGGAATATGTTGGTTGATCTCTAAGTATGGTTAACATATATGATAAAGTATTTACGGTAGACCCTATAGGGTTAAGTAGGGGCTAGCACTTTTTGATAAACTCTAAATGGCATTGGCAACATTCAGGAAGCGTCAACATTCTGTTCGTAACAGGAAGCAAGGAATCGAAGAAGAAAATGGCTAGAAGTCACTTACAGGAAACGAGAGTCTATTGGGCATGAGACTCTGAATACAATTGGACAGTACTATCTTTTTATGCTTATTTAGTATCCTACGATTATGTCGTTTATAGTAGAGGAACCTTAGTATAAATCGCTAAACCTAAAATTAAGGAGGATTTATCACATCATTTAATACAAAATCCCTTATCAATCGCCTCTCTCCTTCCTATCTATCTTATGTTCTTCTTACTCTTATTTCTATTGTTCTATTGCTCCATTTCTGCTAAAGATACACAATTGTATCATTGGTATTTGAGCTTTATGGCCCCCAAGTTTGATCTGTTGGCAGCTCAAGAGAAGAATATAGTGATGGAAGCTCAGTTGAGTCGTTTGGACTTGGAGACGGCAGATGTAAAGCGATCTAGCACTGTGGTGGAAAAGAAGTTGACAGATCTTGAAAAAGATGTGCATGATGTAAAGGATGATATGCAGTGGGTTAAAGAGGCTTTGACTCAGCTGCTTAAGTGTGATTCTGGTCCAGTAAGTGAAGAAGGACAATGGTCAAGTATGAGACTAGCTCAGACAAGTATTAGTAGGGATTCGACGTTACCGATTTTGACAGTGGAGAGAAATCGTGGTGACATGATTTTCCTTTACCCGCTCTGACTATTCTAAAACAACCTCATATCTTTGGCAAATCTTCTCATATGGAAATTTTTTTGTAAGTTCACAAACTCCATCAAATGATTTTCTGATTAAGAAGGTAGATTACCCAAATTTCAAAGGAGAAAACCCATATGACTGGATTTATCAGATGGAAAGGTGCTTTACTCTTACTCAAACGCCTGAAGTTAAGTGGTTAGAATTGGGTTTGCTTTGACATGGTCGAGATCTGTCCAAGACAGGAAGAATTTTCAGGACTGGTTAGACTTCAAAGACAAATTAATGAGACAGTTTAGGCCTACTAGAGGAGGATCGGTTGTGGGCCAGTTGATGAGAATCAAATAGATTGAGTCTGTGGATGAATGCAAGAAATAGTTTGAAGAATTAGCAGCTCAAGTACCACATGTAACAGAAGACGTATTGGAAGAAATGTTCTTACAAAGGTTGAAGGAGGAACTAAGAGAACAAATTTTTTTGCACCGGCCATAAGGAATTGATGATTTGGCAGATATGGCAAAAATCATAGAATAGCAAGAAGCCATGAAATTATATAGGAGAATAGTGAAGTATCAAGGGTTTTAAAGAAGTGATTCATCTCCTATGATAAGCAATTCACATAAATCGTACCTATTGCCAACTCCCAAGAACATCGAGATTCAACGTGCACGAAAATCAGTTGATGGTAGAAGCTCGGGTTCAAGTGCTGATCAAAAGAAGAATCATAATCCTTGTAGATTATGTGGTGATAGGTGGTGGTCGGGACATCGCTACATGAATCAACAAAGGTTTAGACTGATTGAGATTGAGCCCGATGAGGAGGATAAGTGAGGTTGAAGAAGCAAGTGAACAGGTGGTTGTACCAGCGGTGAAGGAGACAACTTAGAACTTGGAAGAGTTCACTCTATTATCAATGGCAGGGTTATCCTCAAGGAAGTCAATGAAGATGGTTGGTAGTGTGAATGGGAATGATGTGATGGTGTTGATTGATTCAGGAGATACATGTAACTTCATCTCGATGAGATTGGTTAAGGCACTGAAATTGAAGGTGATAAACACCAAACCTTTTAGTGTTCATGTGGAAGATGGTCATATAATACAGAGCAGTGGAAAATGTGTAGTAACTCTGCTCATGCAAGGAATAGAGATTAAGATGGAATATCTATGCTTTGGCTTGGGGAATCTCGATGTGGTATTGGTTACTCCTGGCTTGAAATGTTGGGAGAAACGAGAGTGAATTGGGGAATGCATACTCTCAGATTCAAGAAAGGTAGTAAATGGAAGAAGATAGTGGGTGACCCAACTTTAATGAAGAAGCAAATATCTTTAAAATTATTGGAAGCTAAGAGCACGAAGGAGGACGAGTTGTATCTCGTGGAATTAACTACTCTATTTGAGACAAATAAGCATGTATAACGAAGAGAAGAGGTTGTGCAATCCTTATTGGATCATTATAGTTTAGTTTTCCAAATGCCGGAAGGGCTACCTCCAGCTTGGGAACGACATCATGTTATTACACTAATGGAAGGTGTCGTAGCTGTGAATGTTAGACCTTACAGACATTCATTTACGTAAAAGAACAAGATAGAACGCTTGGTGAAAGAAATGTTAAATGCAGGAATTATTCGACCTAACATCAGTCCCTTTTCAAATCCTGTGATCTTGGTCAAAAAGAAGGATGGATGCTGGAGATTTTGTGTAGATTACATGTCTTTAAACAAGGAGACAATACCTGATCGCTTCCCAATAACAATAATAGAAGAGATGTTGGATGAGTTGTGTGGATCAATGGTGTTTTTAAAGCTGGATCTAAAGTCAGTTTACCATCAGATTAGAGTTAAGGAATCAGATGTGGAGAAGATGGCTTTCCGTACGCATGAGGGAAATTATGAATTTTTGGTGATGCCCTTTGGATTATCAAAGGCACCAGCTACCTTCTAGTTGGTGATGAATAAGGTGTTTAAGCCATCCTTGCATTGGTTTGTTCTAGTGTTCTTCAACAATATTTTGGTTTGTGTAGCCCAGATATGGAGACACATCTCAAGCACTTGGAGATAGTGCTCAAGACCTTGGAGGAGCACCAATTCTATGTTAAGAGAAGAAGTGCTGATTCAGACTAAAGGAAGTAGCGTATCTTGGATATACTATATCCGCTGAAGGGGTAGCGGCAGATAAGGAAAAAATCAAGGCGATGGTGAGCTGGCATGTACCTAAAAATGTAACGAAACTGAGGAGAATCCTAGGTCAGGTTGCTACAGGAGATTTATTAAACGTTATGGACATATTGCTAAGGGTATGACTGAACTATTGAAGAAGATGGATTTAAATGGAATGAGACGGCTCAGTTAGCGTTTCAAAGGTTGAAAGAAGCAGTATCTAGCTCAGTAGTATTGCGGCATTTCACCAAGTTATTTGTGATAGAAACGAACGCTTCAAGAACCGGTATAGGAGCTGGCCAATTGCTTATATTAGCCAGGCGTTTTTTGGAACTAGGAGGGTGAAATAAGTATACGAGCGAGAACTGCTTGCGATTGTATTTGCAGTTTCCAAATGGAAACACTATGCCATAAGGAGAAAGTTCGTTATAAGAACAAATCAGAGGAATATGAAGTATTTGATTGATCAGAGAGCAGTAGTAAGGGATCAACAATGTTGGGTTGCGAAGCTTCTTGGGTTAAATTACACAATATAGTACAAACCAGGAGCTGAGAATCGTGTAACTGATGCTCTTACTAGGAGACCCAATGAGGAGTTGTCTCAGTTGCAATTAATTGCGCCCATATGCTAGATGTTGAGGAGTTGGTGAAACAACAAAAAGCTGATTCAGAGGATAGTGTGATTCGAGAAAAGATCAAAAATGGCGAAGTGGCTACTATGGAGTATCGCTTAGAGGGGTGAATTACTACTTAAGGATGAGAAGTTGTGGCTGCCACATGGATCTCCTTTCATTCCAAAGTTGCTTGAACAATTCCTAGTCCTATTGGAGGCCATGAAAAGTGTCTTCAATACCTATAAACATATGAGCAGAGAGTTATAGTGGAAATGTATGAAGAAAGACATACACAAATTTGTATCGAAGTGTCACATTTGCCAAACCTGTAAGTGTTTTACACTATCTTCTGCTGGATTGTTATGTCCCGTACCTATTCCCAGCCGGATTTGGGCAGATGTTAGTCTTGATTTTGTAGATGGGTTACCAAAGTCGAGTGGGTTTGATGTGCTGCTGGTAGTTGTGGATCGCTTGAGTAAATTTGGTCATTTCATACCTTTGATACACCCTTATACTGCAACCTTAGTGGCAGAAGTTTACATAAGAGAAGTGGTAAGACTTCATGGGTTTCTAGAGACGATGGTATCAGACAGAGATCGGGTGTTTGTGTGTAACTTCTGGACAACGTTATTCCAATCACAAGGCACAATATTAAAGAAGAGCACGGCCTACCAACCCCAAACGGATGGACAAACAGAAGTATTAAGTCATTGTGTCGAAACATATTTGAGATGTTTTGTAAGTGGGAAGCCGACAAGTTGGGTTAAATGGCTGCCATAGGCAGAATTTTCTTACAACACATCTTTCTATTCATCTACCAAGATGACTCCCTTTCAGGATGTGTATGGACGAGAGGTACCAAAATTAATGCGCTATGGTGACATTTTGACAGCTAATGCAGAGGTGGAAAATTTTTTGTTAGAAAGAGATGGGCTCTTGTGTGAACTCCGTGATGATATGGAAAAATGGAAGTTTTGGCCAATAAACACCGCAGGGATGTGGAATTTGAGGTAAATGATTGGGTGTTTCTAAAATTAAGACCCTGTAGATAGATGACTATAGAAAGAAGGTTGAATGAAAAGCTTGCTCCCAGGTATTTTGGATCGTACCAAGTGATTAAGCGAGTGGGAAATATGGCATACACGTTACAGTTACCTGCAGATGAGCACATTCATCCTACATTTCATGTTTCCCAACTAAAGAAGGCACCATTAGGCATGCTAGCTCAGGAAATTCCAGCAATTCTGAATTCCAAGATGGAATGGTTAGCTGAACCAGAAGAGATACGTGCCATTCGCAGGAGCTCTAAGGAAGATACACCTGAGATTCTGGTTCATTGGAAAGGTTTTCCTAGCTTTGAGGATTCTTGGTAATCGATGTTGGATATTGCAGATCGTTTTCCTTCCTTTCACCTTGAAGACAAGGTGTCTCACTTACGGGAGAAGGGGGGGGGGGGGATTGATAAGTTCCAAGTGGCATTTGCAACGGTCAGGAAGCGTTAATGTTCTTTTCGTGACATGAAGCAAGTCATCGAAGAAGAAAGTGTCTAGAATCCTGAGACTCTCAATACACTTTGTGCCTTACTATCTTTGAATGCTTATTTAGAATCCTGTTAGTATATCGTTTACAGCAGCAGAACCTTAGTATAAATTGCTAAAACCTACAGTTAAAGAGGATTTCTCACATCATTTAATACAATATCCATTATTTATCGTCTCTCTTATTCTCTTCTTTCTTTCTATCTTCTGTTTTTCTTACTTTTATTTTTACTGTTCTATTGCTCCATTTATGCTTAGGACACACGATTGTATTAGATCTCCATGGAAGTCAGGTAAAGACTAGTTAACTCTTCAAAACCCGAGCTCAGATGAGTGACGAGCTAGCTGAGGAGATCGTAAGAGGTACAACGACGACCAAAGGAGACGACGTCGAGACCCAGCGGTCAAGCTTGAGGTCACCCAGACCCCATCAATGAAGCCAGGAAGACAAAAGAGGAAAAGAGGCCAAAACTCCAACTAGCAACAAAATAACAGAAATGAGGGTCGATCGCGGCTAAGAGAGCCACCAACCACTGAGTTCAACCCCAATGGAGATCTATGATGAACAAACGAGATAGCAAACCTGATTAGTAAATCTGGTTATCGACGATCGAAGGATCTCAAAGCATAACTCTCTGGTGATGTCGTAAGATAAAAGAATAAGTGCAATAATAAACAAAGTAATTTAAGAGAGACTTACTTTTTATTTTGGTCATATGAGAGACTTAATTACTTATATTGTTTGCAATATATATATATATATATATATATATATCTGTGTGTAAAAAAGTTTTATTTGTAACAGTTTCGTGAAAATTTTGCCAATTTCTTTATTTCTAAATTTGTTAGTGATCGTTGTTTGAGTAGAATATATTATGGTGGATTAACGTATGACAAAAATAACATAATATGCTAGAAATGTAAATAGTAAACATTTATGTTGAAATTTTTTTAGAGTTTAGTTGTTTATAAAGTAATAGTTTATAATCAATTTAATAATTATGAATATATATATATATATATATATTTAGTAATATAAAAGTAGTTATCGAGTTCTTTTTAATTTTGTGATAAATGATTTAATTTCTGATTTTTGTATTAGTAGGATTTAAATGACATAAATAAAAAGCTGAATTTACTAGTAATACATAAATTTTAGCAAAATTAAGAATCCAACTGAAGTTTTTGAAAAATTAAATTTTTCAAATCACTAAAAAATTAAAATACATAAAAAGCCCTATGTTTATTATGACTTTAATTAAAATAAAGGAAAAATGGTACGATATACTTAAGACTTTTGTCAGAAGCATTAAAGGGTGTCTGAGTGACAATAACTTTACGAAGGGAGGAGAGATAAGAATTTTTAATATACATGTTGGTGAAACATATAGTATATGTTTAACATACATGTTACGTGTTTAACTTACATGTTACTTATGTAACATACATCTTACGCGTTTAACATATTCAATCAGGTAGTACATTAATAAGCTGTGTATGGGTGTACTGACATTGTTATATCAATGTAGATCCGCTTAGGAAGAGCTACGTTTGACATATGCATAAAAAAAGATTTGTTAGATGAAACACAACCAATTGTTGGATGGTAAAAATATAGGGTTTAGAGGCAGAACATATAGTACATGTTTAACATACACGTTGCATGTTTAATATACATGATGTGTGTTTAATGTACATGTTACATATTTAACATACACGTTACACGTTTAACATATTCAATCTGGTAGCACGTTATTAAGCCTTGTAAGAGTGTACTGACATTGTTATGTCAATTTAGATCCGCTTAGGAAGAGGTACGTCTGTCATATGCATTAAGGAAAAAGGTTTGTTAGATGAAACACAACCAATTAGTGGATGGTAAAGATAAATCATGAATGTTGGATGATTAACATTGGTCACAATAGACTATGTAAAGGCTTAAACAATATGATAGATGTGTAAGAATGATGTTAACCAGTATAGTAAAGCTTATGTATGCAAAGCAAGTACACAGTTAGTACATATCGTGCAGTATTGAAGGTTAAACATTTAATTTATAAGAAGCAAAAAGACAACATACGAATAGGTGAGAGTCGAAATCGGGAACAACCACAAAAGAGAAGAGACATCATAATCGGATCTAACACATAAATATCTAAAAAACCCTCCCTCGATTATATTAGATCTCAAAGCGAACCCGTGAAAAATCCGTCCTCAATTATATCAGATTAAGCGAACCAGGTGTTGAAGCTTGAACCTTGCACGCAAATGGAGAAAGAACGATTGAGTTTTGTGTCAGAGATAATGAGAGGAAGAAAAGAATTGAGTGAAAGAGAAAGAGAAAGAGAGAATTATAAAGTAGAATTGTAGGGGTAAAAGAGTTATAAAATTGCTACAGAAAACTATGATAGAAAAAGTTTTTCACCACCTAATTTTGATAAAACTTTTTTATTTTTGTTGGTATTTCCCTATATAAACCGTGCTAGTAATAACGCTAATATGAGTAAAAATGTACTTGTACTGAACGTCAAAGAGACACACATTACCAAATTTCACGTAAAAGCATAAATAATGAGTATACAAGGGAGAAAAAGTGAGTTGCTATATTTAATAATTTCAATAATATGGATTTTGCAAATGGTGGAAAGTCTTAAGAACTTCCCCTACCCAAAAATAAAAATAAAGCATGAAACATGGAACCACATATATAAGTAGCTAAGTTACTCCCTTCTTTACGTTAATTCTCTTTATATATTTCACCAAATTTCACATCTCGCGATCAAAACAAGAACCATCTTCGAGTCACCTCAGATCCTTCACACGAGCCTCCTTCGCGACCAAAGTGCTCCCAGATATACTCCGTAGCCACTTCCTGAAGCTTCACTTGACCCTCCTCCTTGACCTATTTGGGGTTGATATTGTTGTTTAAGCTTGCTTGAAGACTAAGTTAGTATATTTAGAAGAAGCTAAGTATGCATATTTGAATTGTTAAGTTTACTTTCTTTAGGAGTTATCTAAAGTGAGTTTTCCATTTTGTATTTTGTGATTGAGCTCCATAAGAAGGTGCAGAAGTTGTAGCACAACTTATGTGATTAAGAGCTTAAGGTTTTGAGTGAGTTTAACCTTAATAACAAGAGAGTTATTCTTGTGAAAGTTTTGAGAATCTAATTTGTGAAACTAGAATTGGTATCAGAGCTTTAAAACAATGAGTGGTGAAGAAAAGGATGCAGCAATCGCATCTTCCTCCTCCTCTTCTCTTTCCGAAAAAAATGGCTCATCTTCGGTTAAATGTCCCATGCTTACCTCAACCAATTACACAGTTTGGGCCATTCGAATGAAGACTATCCTCAAAGTTCATAAAGTCTGGAGCGCCATCGATCCTGGAAGTAAAGAAGAAGATATGAATGATATGGCAATTGCTCTGTTTTTCCAATCTATCCCTGAAGCTTTAATCCTTCAAATTGGTGAACATGATACAGCAAAAGGAGTATGGGATGCTATCAAAGCTAGACATGTAGGTGCTGAAAGAGTTCGAGAAGCTAGACTCCAAACTCTCATGACTGAGTTTGATCGAATAAAGATGAAGGATGGAGAAACAGTTGACGGTTTTGCAGGAAAACTTGCTGAAATTTCCTCAAAATCAGCAGCTCTCGGTAAAGTGATTGATGAGTCAAAACTTGTGAAAAAGTTTCTCAAATCCTTGCCAAGAAACAGATTTATACATATCATCGCAGCTTTGGAGCAAGTTCTTGATCTCAACGACACCACATTCGAAGATATTGTGGGAAGATTAAAAGCATATGAAGAAAGAATCAACGAAGAAGAAGAACCGCAGGAGGATCAGGGAAAACTCATGTATGCCAATTCTCGACAAGAAAATCATTCACCGTGGAGAGGTAGAGGAAGAGGAGGTCGACAAAATTGGAGAGGCAGAGGCCGTGGATGGGGACAGACACGAGACAGAGAGAGCATGGCGATGATAACCTGTTAC
>OVAX01004870.1:0-11162 GCA_900406405.1 Lepidium africanum
AAATGATGTAAAATGTGAATGAAAATTAGGCTTAAGAACAGTCAAAAATCACACTTATCAATAGATTTTAGCTCTGTTCGTTTGGTGGTCCCTAGCGACCGTGACCAGCACAACCAAATTTGTTTCTTGGTCACCAACGACCAACAAATGGGATTTTGAGTCACTAAAAAATTTAGTGATTGGTGATTGTGATTGGTCGCTAGCGATCAGCGACTACCAAACGACAACATTAGCGACCAAAAAATTAATTAATTAATTGATATATAAAAAGTTAAATATGCTCTCTTCTCATGAAGCCACATCATCACCTTATTTATTACACAAATTATTTAAATTATCATATTTAATTTAAAACCACAAACATAAATTAAATTTACATCTCAATTACAAAAAAAAAAATTCATTCACTTTTTTTTTGTCAACATTGGGCCACAACTGGCCGACCCATTAGCCAAGTTTCAACAATGCAGGCAACGGGACTCGATCCCTGGATGTGCAAGTGCGCCTGCCTTTAGTGGATTTACCGCCTGCCACTAGACTAAAAGCCACTTGTAATATTCATTCACTTTATAGACTCCAAAAAACAAAACCAAAACATACGCTAAAACAAAAAACATATATATAAAATAAATTATATGCATACTATATATATATATACATATATAATAAATTAACAATAATATTATATGAATACTATATAACTACAATTATATGCCAAAAAATATTATATGACTAAAATAAAAACAAATAAGTAAATGGATTTTAAAATTTGAATATAAATATTAGAGTCTTTAAATGAATATTTTCCAAACGTACGTTAGAACGCTAGAAAGTTAGAACGTAAGGTATAAAAATGAATACGTAATTACTCTTACTTTCTTCGAACATATGTTAGAACGTTAGAACATGATATATAAAAATGAATACATAATTACTCTTATTAATTATTTTAATTTACACTTTTGACTCCTTATATACCCAAAAAATAGAATAAATTCACCTATTGAAAACACACATAAGTTGCTAATTTAACTCTTTAGTACATAGATAAATTTCTAATCATCTTTAACATATAACTATTAATCAAAATTTTGTTCATAAACCTACATATAAAACACTTAAGAATATCAGAAATAACACATAAGATGATGTGACTTGATGAAAAGAGAGCACGTTCAAGTTTATATATATAGATATCTATCATCGCATTAATTTTGCAATAGTACAAATCTCGCCCATTTGGGCGGGTCACCAACTAGTAAATAATATAAATAAATAGAATTAAACCACAACAATAAAATTATATAAATATAATGATTAAATATATATATATAAACTAATATATATATATATAATGTAATAAAATTTATAAATATTGAAAACGTTTTTTATATAATGTGATGAGTTTTTTTTTGTTTTCATAAATGTTTTGAATATTTTTCCTAAATAAGTATTAATATTTTATAACTTAAATTAATATGCAATTTTTAAAAAATTTCATAAATATATAAAACTTTAAAAAATAAATTTTACTATTTAAAAAATAGAAAGAATGTGCTGGTCACTACGACTGCGAAATAAACAACACAACAATTGGTTGCAGTGACTGTCAAACAGAAAAAAAAAAGACCAAATTTATGACAGCGGTCGCTAGTCATAGTCGCCAACGACCACAAAAAGAGTAGGCCCTTCTTTTATTTTCCAATTTCAAGACTATATTTAAAAGGTTCCCAATTGTTATTACATGTGTGATTCATGATATATACGCATTTTAACTAGTTTTAAGTGTCATTTTTAGTTCATTTTTCATACATATTCGTTGCATTTACATCATGTTCGAATCGTTTTTAGGTTTTTCACATAGGGTAAATTTGCATAGCATACACTTTGCATTTGGAGTTTTTTTCATGAAAGTTTGGACTAGAGATGAAAATGACCAGCGGGACTTGAGAAGAGAAGGAGACTCGAACGTAGGTTGAAGGTGCTCGGACATAGCTTCACGGCGACTCAGACGACAATGCAAGGTAACTCGGATGACGTACTGGTGTCGGTGGATCGAGTCATGACGGGCCTCGTGTCACGACATGCCCAGCACGGCGTAATAGACCGGATCGTGTCATGAAGTCACTGCACCTGATGGGCAGAGTCAACTCCACCTTTGACAGCCCAATTACTCGACTCGACCCACAAAGTTGGGTCAACTATCCTACTTATTTTTTCGTTTTTATTTTTTCTAGGTTTAACGGGGGATGAGTATAAATACCACATTTGTGTCACGAAAACAGATATGTAAGTTTTTACCGCTACTTCAAGAAATCTTTTGAGCTTTATGTTGTTGTAATTTTTGAAAAAAATTCTACTTTCGTTATATGATCTTTTAATCCAATTTCAGTTTGCTTTTATTCTAGTTTACCTTCTTAATTTATGGTCATGTCATTCACTATGATTTTTTCTTTGATTGTTTCACCCATGGTTTCTGAGTAGATAACTAAGGGTTCCTGAGGGAATGGATTAAACTAGCGTGGATCTTAAAGTTTTCTAAGTCTCTTAAGAGTAAATTAGTTTAGATCTCTTTTGTTTCGGTGTTGTTAATGTTTGTTTCTTTCTGATCAATTGAATTATGTTTTTAGACATTTAGCTCCTGAAAGGTGTGTTGAATTGTCTGACCCAACCGCCTCAGAAATTTACATTCTTAGCTTAAGAGATTGAATGTCTAAGGTGTCTATTAGGCTCAATTCACGCTAGTTAGGTTGTTAAACACTTATGATGATAAGGTCAGGTGATAGCTTTTTTGAGATTGTTTGCCACGAGAGTGGATTCAATATTTATATATTAATTGCCTAGAGATCCGCTCTGTTTGAGTTTTGTTAAGCGATTTAGTAGCTTTAAGTGAGACGCTGGTCCATGATTTCCGCCCCGTAAGAAACCCTCTTTCTCATATGTTGTTTAGTTCCTTACGTCACTTAATTCTCTGTTTTCACTGCACTTTGTTTCCACTGTTCCGTTACTTTTGAATTTCTCAATTAAGTTATTGCTTTGCTTATTTGACTGTTATTTTTCGTTTCCCGTTGTTTTATCATTTAGGTTGATTGATTCGATTTGGCTTGAATTAGAGTTATCTAACATATTCTGATTGCCAGTTACACTCCTACTTGGATTGACACCTATTATACTGCTTCGACATTTTAGTGTAATAAGATTTAACAACTAGAGTAAAATCTTGTTATCAATTCCCAGCATATAACTGCAAATATGATGTTGGAAATGAATTATCCTTATTATTTTTTTACTTTAATCTAGATCTAAAAAAATATTTTTACCTTCATTTTTTTTGCTTGAGTACATTGCTAACAATACCCTGAGAAGTCCTCCAAACCCACTTAGAAGACAAGCCCAGTTTTAAAATACCAAAGACACGACAAACAAAAAATCCTTGTTATATATGTAAAGAAAATACCTCAAAGTAATAAATCTACAAATTTTGTTTATCAAAAAAACTCACATCCTCCAAGCCAAGTACTTTAACAACTCTATCTAATTAAGAGCAATTTAATTGAACAAAAATTAGGAAACTGTCATTAGTATAATTTAACTTTATAAAGTTGGTGATTAAATGACGAAAATAGCTCTTATATAAGGAGAAGTGCGTGTGTAAAGTAAGCAGAAGACTCTGTATTTAATGGTTCAGACATCGCATTTAATGTAGTGGGACAAATTTTAACACATTTAATACCCTTTAATACATTATTTACAGGTGGAACATATTTATTATCTACTAACTTATACATGAATAAGCTTTTAATGCATTTATTATCTAGGTAATATATTTATTATTTGCTAACTCAAATGTAATACTTTCTCTATCTCAAAATAAATGATGTTTTAGCTTCAAGTTTTTGTCTCAAATTATATGATGTTTTAAGTTCCAACACAAGAATTTCACATATTTTCTTCATTTAACCTATTACTTATTTATATTAACTATATCATTAATTACTGTAGGGATAGTTTAAGTAATTTTACAAATTTTCTTAATTATCGTGTATCTATATTAAACATCATATACTGAGGCGGTACATGTTAATGCATTTACTATTGACTTATGTACACACAAAAAACCCTAATTACACATGTCGACTTAAGGCTTCATCACAGGAAAACACGTATCAAATCAATTCTAAAATTTGATCTTATATTTCGTACAGTCGTTGCTGCAAATGTCTTTTCTGACATCCTTTCTTTTAGTCTATAACTCCTATGTCTTAGGCATCTAATGGAGAAGACTGTTGCACAGCTTTCTGCTTGAGCTATTCTTTATGTTTCCAAACTGCAGTGGGCTTCGTCTTCTATTGGCCCATCTTTCTATTTTCGTATGGCCCAGGTATTGAAGTAACAATGTTATGTTTGAGACTTGAATTCTCTCACACGTTGATGAGCTTTTTTTAATATCAACTCTGGAACAAAAAACTGGAACCGAAATACTGAACCAAAATCGAAGTGAATATAAAAAAGTTGAAACCGAACCTAAATATATAAAACATTCGATGGATCCTAAATTTTTATATCTGAAAAACTAAAACCGAACCAAACTAATCAGGTATCCAAAATGTCTTAACCTAAATATCTCTTTGGTTCATTTCATTTTTGGGGAATGTGGAAAATAATGAAATATGAAAATAATTAAATAGTAATTTGAATTTGGTGAGAATGTGTAGTCCAGTGATAGTGGCCACTTTAGTTTTCCGCATGCACCAGAACTCGATAATTTTAGAATATAAGTTTTGACTATAAATCGATCTTGTCGATCCGGTCCAATTATAAGAGCAAGATTATAAAAAAAATATTGACTTATATGGGCCACATATGCTTTCCTAATTAAGCCCAATAAACTCTATTTAATTAAGTCACTTCATCGTAGTTCGGAGAAGCTGATTCAGTTTCGGGAGAAAGAAAAAAAAGACTTCGATATATTTCCACTACATTACTAATCTGTGACTAGTGATACAATCTTGTACTTTATAATACACGGTTGCGTTTATTCGGAAAATTAGAATTAGTAGCTAAATCAGAATTACTAAAATAATATATACATACAGTTGTAATAAAAGAAAAAGAAAAAAGTACACATATACAATACAACCATACAACCAAATCTTGATGTTGAAAAAAAAAAACACTTTTTCATGATTTTATTAATATAAATACTAGATTAGGTCCTACTTGATATGCCGATCAAATTAAGGGTTTGACTGGTATGTCAGATAAATAGCAGAATAATAAAATAACTGAAAATTTTTAGAGAATAAACTAAAGTGAATTCATTTTTCACCAAATAATTATAAAACGTTGAAAACTAGTTTTAGTAGATTAATGGTGTTTTAGTTTTTCTAGTTATGTTCTTAAAACACTAGTTGTATATAGCAGAATCACTTTTCAAAAACATGAAAACGTTAAAATTTGATGAACGACATGAATAGTAAAAAATAGCGAAATCACATTTTAAAAACATGAAAACATGATTAAGATGAGCTGAACAATACCATCTATCATTGTCCTCTCTACCTATAGTTTCCAAAAAACAAAGTTATTATATTATTACTACAAAGTGATAACAAATGTAAAAGAAAAATACAAAGAAGAAATCATAATCATATAAAAACATATATTCAATTTACGAGAAGAAGAACATTCCACTTTGTGATCTCTAATATGGTCGTCAGCATGTAGGGTCGTTCCCAACAAAAATAATATCTTGTATTACAAAAATAAAATATTAAAAGAAAACAAATATTTGGGCTCTAAGTTTTCTTAGAAAATTTTTTTTCTTTGGACAATAAGAGTTTTAACGAAAAATTATATGATATTTTTAAACTGAGCATTTAGTTTTGTAAATCTTTAAATTCTTTTAGGCTTACATGTTTTCAAAGGAAAAAAAATTCAGAAAAATTGTATAAAAAATTTTAAATGAGCCTTCAATTTTCTTGAGCCTTATGAGGAATTACATGTCACACATGTTAAAATATGGGGCAGTCAATATGTTCTTCTTGAGTTCATTAGCCCCATATTCCACATTATTTCTCAAGTATTGAATTGATAGACTTCTTTGACTTTCCAATTTCAAACCTATATTTAAAAAGGTTTCAATTGGTTTTAGATGTGTGATTGCCCAACATATAACTACAAATATGACTTTTTTTTTGTAACATTGGTTCGACAAGCAAGGTTGTACTTCAATTGTAAATATTGAAATATTAGTCTAGGGCATAAAAATTTATTAGGGGCATACTTTTGTTACTTCTAGTTTGTTGCATTTATTTATATTTATTCTAGTAAGCTTTTAAAATAAATATGAGCTGAATTTGAACAATTAATTAATACTGAAAATATAAATATAATTGTTATAGTTAATAAAAAAGTTGGACTTTCACAAATGCTTAATAGAACCATAATTTTAAATCCTGAAATTTTTGATAAATATTTGGAAAACATTGATAAAAAATTATATTCACTCGTAGAGAGGATGAAGTGAATGAAGACATAAAAGATGGTGTAAATGAAAATATAAATGAGTTTCAAAGACAATCGCTTTATATAAAAATGGGGGCATTTTATTTTAAATCGCTTATGATAATTGTTAATGTTGGCACGGCTCTGTCGACAAAGTCCGATCTATAGCCTAAAGTCCACCCTAAAAATCATTTTTTTAAGCTACCATAATTCACCGAGTAGGAATCGAACATTGGTGTCAAGTCATTAGCTAGATCATCCTAATCACCAGACTGAGAGCAACTCGGCCTACAAATATGATATTAGAAAAATATTAGCCTAATTAATTGCTAACAATGCCTTGATAGTTCTTCTAATCCCACTCAGAAGGCAATCTCTGTTTTAATAAACCAACACAACAAACAAAAAATCCGCTTTGTAAACAAGATATATACCTCAAAATTATAAATCTACAAATTTGTTTATCGAAATAACTCACATCCTCCAAACCATGTACTTTAATAATTTTTTCCCCTTTATTCCTCATGTAACAAGTGAACTCTATTTAATTAACTGTTTAAGTGCTTGGACATGAGTATTTTATATTTGGTAATAGATATAGATATGTTTGAAAGTACTTTTTACTGTATACTTTCTGTTGTGCAGCTTCTCCAAGAAGAGGTAATTCCTTCTTCTTTTTATCCTAAACAAAAAAAAAAAAACAAAAAGAAGATATCACAAATTAGTATCAATTTTTTTTTAATTTTTATTAGAATAAAATTTGCACGTAAGTGATTCCATTAAATACTCAAAACAAAATTGTTTACCTTTTTCTTGTATCATCATTGTCTTTACCTTTCCTATTCCTAAGTACCTCTCGAGCCTCATGTGTCTTGGTTTTCCATTTCTGTATATAGAAAACAAACACTTCTTATATACAAGACTACAACTTTTAGTTATGGAACAAGTTGCCAAATTTGTTCATTCAAACACTTCGGTAACCGATCTTAATGCATAACATACAAACAATGAAAGTCTTAAATTCAATTCAGAAAGATATTATAATTCTACAATGTCAAATCCATAAAGCAAGAAAATCAACTAGGAAAAGTAACACTCACCGCTTGAACTTTTGGCTCTTCTTTCGAAAATTTAACACAAACAGGAGAACAAAGTCATAAGCTTTTCCAGAATGCCCCATATATTACTCAATCCAACCAGGAAACCAAAAACTTTCCCTAGAAAGTCAACTAGGAAAAGAAACCATCACGCTTTGGTTCCTCTTTCTCCTCACAACCCTGGTGGTGGAGGTTTAGCTATGTACTGGAATAGTGAAATTCAACTTAATACCATCTCATCTTGTCACAACAACATTGATACATCCATCTATTACAAGAGCAACAAGGTTTTTGATACTTTCACTTACAGAGAACCAGAGCAATCGAAAAGAAAATTTTTTGCTCTAGCATCTAAACTCATAGCCATGGATGGAAGATTCACGAGCTACTGTGGATAAAATTGTTTTTCTCGTATAAACATGAACTAAGTAATTCTATTGTGTTTCATACAATGAAGATCCTGAAAGAGAAATGCTGAGTACTTGGTCTTAAAAAAACTATCAACGGTTACACAAAAAATTGCTTTCAGTTTGATTGATATATTGAAGCTCACATGCAATTTGTGAGGTCCGAGGATTTTCTCGGATCTAAAAGGTTACTATATGGTCCAAGTGATGTTCAATAATAGTCTATATAACAACAAATAAAAGCAAATTATATAAGTACCAATTCATATGACAACATGTGAAAATACAAATGACAAACACAATGCAACACGATTGGTAAACAAGACATGATCAAATTCTCACACAACACAATCAATCATTCTCATGTGCCAATACCAATTTTCTGAAATAAAGTTTTATTTGTTATGCTTTTTCTCAGCTTGCATTAATTCAACCCTTTTATCTCCTTCCTTCTAAGACCGATACGCAACAATAACACTCTGAACATCATCAATGTCCCTAACCTCGTACCGAGCAAAGCCAGCTTCTTTAATGACAAAGTCACACTCTTTCAATGTCCTTTCTTTGCCTGTGCTTGTATGGACCATCATCACCATATCAAGCGCCAATCTTACGTACTCTAATTTCTCGTCTCTCTCTTCCATTATTATCGATTTTTTTCTTCTCTCCAATCACGGATTCCACTATTAATATTTTTCCTGTATTTAGTGGGAGCGCTTCTTTGCAGTTTTTCAAGATTTTTATGCAGTCTTTGTCTTCCCAATCGTGTAACACCCACTGTCATCATTTATCACATTTTTTGGGTTAAAGGTCCATTAACACACGATTATATATATATATAGAGATGATTTTTTTCCCTAATAATTATCAATAGCCTGTTCTGTATAATATAATTCAATTTATTAATTAATCGATATATCCACAATTAAGCATACTGACAGCGAATGTTTAAGTTCAAACCTCGGTGTTATTCCGGACTTCTAGTTTAGACTCTTTAGTTCAAAAGGCATGATTATTTTATGTTTTCTTCTTTTATAAAAAACGTATAGGCAATGACGACTACAAGTCTACAACTAACAAAAATATATTGTAATTAAATACGGGACAACGTCGTACTATAAATTAAATAAACAAAACATAGTATATAGTTTAGCACAAATTAAAAAAAAAAAAAAAGTCTATAGTTTAGTACGAGTCTTCTTAAACAGTCAAAAGAATGATAATTCAAACACTATATTCATTTCATTAAATTATGTTTGTTTTAATTAATATTCATTTCATTTCTTTTTTTTAGGTGATTGTTTGAAATGACCCATTTTTGAGAAAATAACAGAATGATCCTTTTCTTTTTTGTATGTCAGGGGACGGTTTATACTTTACAAACAGAGGGGTCATTTTTGATATTTTCTCAAACAGGGATCTAGTTCGAAAATTAAATTTTTGTTTTTGGTTATCCTATGATATTTCCCCATTTTTCTTTTGTGTGTAAGTTTTGATTTTAAACACTAAAAAAAGTGTTGGAAAACCACTAGAAAATGACTTTAATGAATACTGATAGCTAATCAAATATTTTTTAAGTATACCTTAATGATAACGGCATCGCACGCAGAAACAGAATCAAACATATCGCCTCCAACATTCCAACACCTTCCAAGATTTGAGCAACTTCAACAACAAGAGGAAGATCAAAGTTAAATCCTTTGATCCAAGGAAACTCCTTAACCAATATCCCCATCGTCTATCCGGTGCCGCCTCCAACGTCCACCACCGTAGCCACGCCGTCAAACAAACTGTGACAAGCTCCGGCTACACGTGGCACCAAGCGCCTTGCATCACAAGCCATGGCCTCATTGAACAGCTCTCTGTGGCGCGTATTATCCTGTCCGAACGACCACAAATCCTTACCATGCACCGCATCGAACGGTGGAAACGAACCGTTGACCGGCGAGGAGACAACTGAGCTCAGTTTCAACCATGGAGCGAGCATCTCAGGGCTTGTTTCGAGGAGAATCAAAGGAGCCAATGACTTTGTGTCACGTTTTGTGATCATCATACGGCGAGAGAGTGGCGTGTTAGTGTAGCCTGTGGCTAGACCATCTTTTGTGGGAACTTCGTTGAAGAATCCTTGGTGCACAAGAAATCTCATTATACGGTGGAGATGTGACGGAGAGACGGAGACGGCGGAGGAGAGCTCAGCTAGAGTCACGGGCAGTGATGAAGGATGGTTCTCGATTGCTTCTGGTATTTTAAGGTCAATGGCACACTTTGCTGCTGCACTATCTGCAAATCCAAACACATATCTTCTCCATATGTCTAAATAAGCTTCTTCATCTAATAAGTTTCCTCTATTTTCTTCCATTTTTTTTTCTGCGTGAAAGATTTTGTAAAGACAGGTGATTGGATATTGAGGAATAATGTTTTCTTTTATAGTGATTAACAAATGGGGCACAGCTGTAATTTCAGGAAGAAAGGAAAAACACATGTTTAATTAGTGTTCTCGATATGCGTGACATATTATATTTTCATTCCTATTTCCTCGCATTTCTATTGTTTTCTTAGTGGTCACAAGTTGAGCCTTAATGATTGCCGGACCCGAGTGGAGAAAGTCGGAGAAGCACCAGTTTCTGGCCCCAAAAATATAAAGAATTTTTCGGCCCTAAAATATAAAATAGTTTTATTTAATCTAGTGGTGCATGTATCATTGAAAAAA
Organism: Lepidium africanum; assembly: GCA_900406405.1. NCBI lineage: Eukaryota > Viridiplantae > Streptophyta > Magnoliopsida > Brassicales > Brassicaceae > Lepidium > Lepidium africanum. The sequence continues at coordinate 10,722 of OVAX01004870.1, forward strand.
ATTGATTAAGGCATGTGTTCGATTCACAACTATAATTTTCTTTTTCTTGGAAAACATAATTTTTTAGATAAAAATGAAGCGGTTCCATTTTCATCTTTCACTTCTAGCTTTTGAAAACTCAGAACCGGCCCTGATGATAGCAATAATGATTATGGGTTAAAGTTTGCCTAATATATACTACACAATAATGTTTATTGTGATTATGCTAAGCCATAAAAAAAAACGTATTGTGAGGGTTTGTTAATCAAAGAAAAGTCTTTAACCGTGTTTACCCTCACTAAAGATATGCATTAAGCTAATTAAAATTTGCGTTTAGAGATTTGACGTTTGTATGTCGTGATTTCCTTCAATGTATTAATGAAAAGCTTTGATCATTGAAGTAACACTACAACAAAAAAACAGATTTGCAACGCCTTTTTTCGTTGCTAATTCGTTGTAAAA
>OVAX01004871.1:0-11149 GCA_900406405.1 Lepidium africanum
ACTGATTTTATCAGGACTTCCTTTCCTCCTTTGGAAAGAAATCTTGAAGACCAGCTAGAAACCCTTTCTTCGAGTTTTTCATGGACAAAGGCAAAAACTTTTGTCTTAGCGCCACTAATATTCTCTGGCAACCCTAGATAAGAACCCATACCTCCAAGTTGGTGGATACCCAATATATTGTGGATCAACACCTTTTCATTAGCAGGGATTGATTTCCCAAATTGGATAGAAGATTTATCAAAATTAATCTGTTGTCCAGATATTCTTTCATAATCCCTAAGGATCTTGATAATTTGTTCCGCTTCCTTTGTATTAGCTTTACAGAAGAAAAGGCTATCATCAGCAAATAAAAGATGTGATATCCTCGGACTCGCACGAGAAATAGGAATGCCCGAGATAAGACTAAGATTTTCTGCATTTCTCAACTTAGAAATGAGAACCTCCGTACATAGAATAAATAGGTAAGGCGAGAGTGGATCCCCTTGGCGCAAACCCTTAGTTGGGGTTATTTTTCCTTTCGGTTCCCCATTCAACAATACAGCATAGCTCACACTAGTTATACAGTGCATAATACAATTTGTCCATTTATTGCTGAAACCTAGTTTGAGCAATAGCTTGAGCATGTGCGTGGTTTAGATAATATTAAATAATTTTTATATTTATTTCGGACCAACTAATTATACATATTGTTATATGTTTCAAAAACCCTAGAATTATGACCAAAAGAAATAATATATATACCTTTTAATTTTGACTATCATAGCACTATTCTTAGTAATTTTAACAATCATCGAAATATATTATTGGTTCTTTTGATTGTGTTTCTGACCTCAAACCATTCAAATCATTATGGCGAATTTGTGTTAAGGTCCTTCATTAGTGGAATCATGCTGATTACTTCATAAACAACAACAACATCGAGCTAATTCTATCTGATGAATCGGTTCGTGTATTTATAATGGTTTATGTTGTAGTTTTTTTAATCTACTCTATTAATCGTGTATAATTCACTAATTGTTTTATGTATGATTTTATAGGGGATTCTTATTCATGGAACCATATACGAAAATCAAGTGTCTAGATTCTCTAATTATATTACTATTGGTCATTGGATCATCATAAAGAACTTTAACATAAACAGATCCGTTAGTAACTACAGGCCAACTAATCATCCATTCAAAATAGCAATTACGTCAAGAACTACGTTCGAATGGGTTTCTTCGCTATCTACTAACATATATATGTGTCTTGCTAAATTCGTTGATATTATGCAAATGAATTTGGATTCAACTTATTTTATTGGTAATATATTTTATGTCTCTTCTTAATAAATTTGGAATTGTAATAATTATAATTATCAATTGTTGTTATTATTATTATATTATTTTTTCAGATTTTCTTGGTCAGGTTAATAATGTTGTTGAAGTAGCAAGTCTTATAATCAATGACATACCAATAAAGAGAGTTCAATTCGGTTTCATAGATTCAAGGTACATTGTATCAAATTTTCTATACTAGCATAGATTTTTTTTTAAATAAATTACTTAATATAAAAGTCTTATGTATGTTTTTTAAAATTCTACGTTTTAGCAATGTTATTGTCTCATGCACACTTTGGGAGAAGTATGAGAATGCATTGATTGATGCTATTGAACATTCTCGTGGTAATATAATTACATGTTTGATCTTATTTGCAAAAATCAGAAATTTCCAAGGTATAACTTTGTTATTGTGATAATTGGTATATTATATTTCGAATTTTTATTTTATGTTAAATTATTTCTAATTTGATATATATATATATATATATATATATATTGTTTACCAGACGACGTCGAACTTTCAAATTGTCTCTCCATCACTCAAATATTTATAAATTCTCAAATTCCCAATGTTAAGGATTTTAAGGAAAGGTATTGAAAAATATTTATATCAATATATAGTTTTCGCTCGTTTTGATGATATAATGATATAAGTATAGTAGTATTAATATATTTTAATTTTTTTTTCAGTTTGCCCAAGAATCCTGAATCTCTAACTATTATTGAATCNATTAATATATTTTAATTTTTTTTTCAGTTTGCCCAAGAATCCTGAATCTCTAACTATTATTGAATCATTTGATTAATCTTCAACAATCAATACACGATTCCAAAGGCGAAGTCGATGAATATCCTAAACATTGGCTGGGGATATTATAATAAATATTCTATATTCTAGATTTGGGTTTTATATTTTGATATTTGCTTATTTATTTCATTTAAATTTATTTTATTCTTCTCGCTTTTTATATATTTTTTTAGTTTTGTATGTAAAATTTATCAATATTAGTAATTTTTTTAATGGTTAATATAATTTCTTCCAATTATATTTGTCAAATAAAAATTTATTAATCTAAAACATGTATTTCGAATATATTTGTCTATATGTTTCAAATAAACTTTATTAATTTAAAAGATGTATATAATAATCAAATAATTAAATACGAGTTTAATAAAATATATTGTTTAATCTATTGAAGTATTGTGAATGCATTCGAGTATGTATATTTATGGCGTATAAAATATGGTTTAATATTGTTTATTTTTTATTTAATTTATTATTTCCAAATATTTTTAAGTTAATATCATGTTTATCTCAATTTTAAAGTTATAGTAGATATTTTGTTACTTTTGTTGTTTGTTATATTATCTAGTATATAATTCACTTATGTATTCATTCTGTTTTAGTAACAATATTTTATGATATACATACCTAAGCAACTAATTTTAAATTCCGTAAATATATCTTTTAAAAATATGTATTTATGATTTTTAAAATAAATCAAATCCAATCCCAACCCTAATAAAAACAAATATTGAAAATTTTACCAACCAATAAAAAATAAAACTTTATTTTTTTTAATATGGTTCTAGATAAGAATCATATCTCCACTAAAAATAAAGATAAGAAGTATATTCCTTTCAAATTAAAATACAATACAATTATAAGTCTATATATACAACATACTTAATATCACCTTAAACATCAATAGGCTTTCAATCGACACCATATTAATAAACTACCATAATGTCGTATTTGTTTACTCTATTACCCCATGACCTTCTCGAGTTAATTGTTATTTTAGGATTTGCTTATGGGATGATGAACTTTGGAATCTCATGCTTCTTACAAGTTTTTAGTTATTGGTTATATTAGTTATTGTTTTAGTTACTCTTTTATGTTTTTCCTTTGAATTTTTTTTCTCTCGACTTTATTTAGAACTATATTTTGTTTTTTTGGTTTTGATCAACTATTTTTCATTTCATATATCTAAATTATGATTATTTACCTAATTGTGTTCATCGAAATTCGCTTATATTAATATTTAAAAGTTTAAGAAATTCCATCAACATAATTAAAGAAAAGTTATAACAACATACAAATCTTTTGATTATACATGAAATAATACAAAAATATATATATACTACATGATGTCGTGTACTATGGACGGGTTATGTTTTTGTAAAAACTTATTATGCATTTGTAGTTATTTTTATTTATTTATAATATTTATATGTGATATTTAATTTCTTTTTGTTTACTTCATGGTTTGATTTAAATATATTAATTTATTAATTTTATACATATTTGATATATTAAAAATTAATTTATAGTGATGACCGGTGTTGTATACAAAATATGTTTATTGATCTTTGTTGATTTAAATTTTGATTCATTACAATTTTCACATAAAAATTTTTTGATTCGTGTTATTTAGGTTTTTTCACCCATATTCACGTAGATTTTTTTACTCATATTTATTTAAGTTCTTAATCTCATGTTTGTTTAGGATTTTAAACTCATATTCATTTATATATGTAGATTTATATTTATTTAGCGATATAAAAATGTGTTCATTTAAGTAAATATATGTAATGTTTTTATTTAAACATTTAAATTTGAATTTAAAATTATTGTATTATATTGATTTTTAATATATTTTTAAAAAGAGTATTCTAATACCTTTCAAATCTAATGTTTGTAACATTTAACTTATTATGTTCTTTGAATTTCATTATTAATAATTTTGTGTACATTAAATATGAAGTTACATAGTTTTCTCATTTTTATATATTATTAATTAAATCTATATAATATAACCAATTGTATAAACGTTTAAATCTTTTTTTAATGCATATTATAATATTATATGACCATATAAAATAAATAATTTGTATATAAATTATTAATTACTATATTAAGTATATTATAATTTATTTTCTATTAAATTCAATAGAAAAACTGTTTTATAATTTAAAATATACATGAATCCATCTAAAAAAGATGAATTACTATTCTTGGCTTGATATTTGTCTATTTGTGTATTTAAAATATTGCATATACATGGACATATTATATATATATATATATAATCGCCAATAGTTAAAAATATTTAGTCAATTATTTGGACATATTTTATATATTTTATTCAATATATAGATTATATTTTAAATATTATTTCTATAGTTTAAAATAGTTATCTTAATAGATAAATATTGTGTTTGTATTCTGGGTCTATTATATATATATGTATATATATTTATTATTTAAAACTATATTAGATATAAGATATATATTATAGTATGTAAACTTACAATATTTTAACGTGTCTGTATTTTTGTATTTTTAATAGATTAATAATGTTTCATTTGTATTCTAAATTTTGTTTGTGTTAATAAATTATGATTTTGTATTTAAAATAATGAATATATAGACTTGTTTCCATGGAAAATAAAAAACTATATTACAATAAATATGCCTAAATAAAACAATATAACCTATTACAATAAAATTAATTGAAATTAAAACAAACTAATTTGTTAAAAAAATATCTTATCAAAACATAGGACAAATTAAGTAGTTGAAAATATCGACAGATTAAAACAATCGGGCCTATATTTTGAATTTAATTGAGTATATACTAAATCAAAAAAAATTAAAACAATCGGACCTCTTACAATAAAATTATTTAAAATTTAAATAAACTGATTTGTTAAAATATGTCTTATCAAAACAAACGGGCAAATTAAGTAATTAATAAAAATCGACCAAGCAAAACTAATCAAAGAATTAAAGATTGTATTTATTACTATATAAAAGATACAAAATTTTAACGCTACGATTTTATTATATATAGAAATTAAGATTATGAATATCTTAATAACAAACGAATAGGTTAAATATTCATTCCAAAACAAACAACCAGTTAAAATTATTGAACCAATTAAAACCATCGGACCTACTAAAACTATTGAAATCAAATTAATCTTTACTTTATCAAAATCAAAACAAACTATTTAGGTATAGATTTTTTTCAAAACAAATGAACTAACTATTGAACTATATAAAATCATCGGACCTATCATTATTTTATTAAAATCAAAACAAACTATTTTGTTAAAGATTTGTTTTTAAGCAAACAAAATAACTATCTTTATTTTATTAAAATCAAAATTTGTTTCTAAACAATTACTTTTATCAAAAAAAATTCCTTATTCCTTATTTTGTTTAGTTTTAGATAATTATTAACTTCTTAATATAAAAATTTGATAAAAAAATATTTTAATAATGTTATTTAATTTATCTAATCTCTATATATTAAAAATAGAAATGATATTATGTTAAAATAAAATTATAATCTTTTTCTTATTCTTATGAAATTTGATATCCTTATAACTATATATCCTATTTTTAAGGATTTCTAAACGATAGGTTTTCCTTATTCTAATGGATTTTTCTTATCCTAAACAAATAAAATAACCATCAGACCTATTAAAAAGGTTTTATCAAAATCGAATTAATTGAAATTATAACAAATGGATAATTTAGTTATATAAAGCAAATCGACCAATCAAAATAAATCAAGAGATTTAAAATCTTTATTATATTATTACAAAGATACAAAGAATTTTATTACTACTGTTTTATTATAATAGAGATATATAAATAATTTTTTTTCCACCAGAAACTTTATATATAAATTAATGATAACATGAATATTATGGTTGTTTAGATAATATTTATCTTATTTTCAAATTCGATTTGAAAATAATGCCATGAAATTTTTTTGAAAATTAAGTACATTTGAATTGTTATATTCATGTGGATAGAGCTAACCAAAACGGAATATTATCAACCAAAAAATTATGAAAATTTTTAACAGAACTCGATTTATTTATTTGTTATCATATATCATATTCGAATACTAATATTAGATATTATCGTCCTAAAAAATAAATACATTCGAACTTTGATCGTTAAAATTTTATTATCAACGATCTTATATATATGTTGCTTATTCATATTTAATTTTTGATAGCAAACCCTTTATAAGTTTTCTTCCATATCTTCTTTTTTTAATGTTATTACCTGATGATCTTTTGATTTTAGTTGCATCACTTTGTGCTGCAAATTCTATAGCCGATGTTTCTAGCCTTGCAAGTCATTTCTAGCACTTTGTAATAAACGTCTTGTGTTATATAGACTTTCCTTAGAAGAAGTTGAGTTTAATCGAGAGATGTTTTTCCATTTGAGCTATACAAAATCTATAAGAAACTTCACGATAGCGGGAATCCTGAAACTCTTTATAGATTGGGAATAGTTCAATATTTCCATGACAATGACAGAGATAAAAGTTTGAAATTGTTAAAAGAAGCTTCGGAAAAAGGTATTCGTGATGCAATTTATCTATAGGGTATAATTCTTACATGTCTCGGAGGATCATCAAAAAGGAAGGAGATGAGCTACTATCTTTATTTATTATGGATATGATATCAGAAACCTTAGCAAATCTTGACATGGTTTACGATCGAGTAAGTTGTTATATGAATCTGAGAACTTCATTTGTTATTGGTCAATTGATCATGTCATACATTGCGGAAAAGTGTGATTGTGATGATGCAATCTTATCAGATGTTACTATAGATGATGAAATTGAAATTGAAATACTATGCAATGTTTGTCTATGGGATTACGAGGTCAAACGTCTTTTGGGTATGAGGTACTTATTCAAAAAGATAAAGAATTGAAGAAGAAGAAAAAGATGAAGACATTAGGGTTTGCTTATAGGATGATCCAATTTGGCACCTAATGCTACTTAGTTATTAGTTATTTTAGTCTTTGTTTTATTAGTTTTTTTGTTTTATTTTTTTTATTGTTTTCTTTATTTGATTTTTTTTCTCAATTATAATAAGATTTTATCTACTTATATACACGAGTTTTACTAAACTTATCTTATTTTATTAATTTAACACCTATTAATTACCAAATACTAATTACCTACATGCTTAAATTAATTGATTTTTAGAGTGATTATTTTTTGTAAAACTTTTGGGTTCTTTTGACAAATCAAGTACTTACTGAGGAGGTTTATTGGAGGATGGATTTTAATGGATTTAGAAATCTATGAGGATTTCTAAATCCATATAGAATTCTTAGATTCTAAAATCAAATAAAAGTAAATTTTAAAATCAATAAACTAAATTTTAAAATTATATAATGCTTGAATAACTCATGATTTGAATATGGATGTCAAAATCAATGCTTAAATAACATATGATTTGAATATGGATTTTAAAATCATAGATTGAATAACACATGACATGATTTTGTAAGGATTTCTAAATCCATCAAAATCTATTAAAATTCACCGTCCAATAAACCAACCCCCTAAAACTTTGTATTGTTCGTCCCCTAAGTTTAACAGTAAGGATTATAGACAAATACAGAGTTATTTAAATTATAAGTTAATATTCAAATCGCTAGAAAATCTATAATTTGTATTGTTATTTGAAATAAACGCTTAAAGAAGAGATAACAATGAATTCAATTTAAAAAATAAAAACCATGAATCTACTGATATATATAAGATCAAAACCCTAAATCTTCTCAAATGTATATATATATATCTAACACATAATACTACTTTTCCATAATAGTTTGATTACATAAGTTTTTTCGTTAGTTTTTCTTTTAATGTTTCCTTAACATTTTAAATTTTATTTTTTTCAAATTAATTTCATTATAAATCTAAATTAACAAATATAAAATTTAATCGAACCTTCAAGCGCGTACGCACGGGTCCACCTCTAATAATATATTATAGTCAGATTAAACATTATCATAAAATAAAATTATAACCACAATATATTTTAAGTTTATTTTGAGATATTTTTGAGATAATACATGATATTTGAGATAATTTTTAAACACTTATAATAAATAGTAACTAAAATTACTAAGAAATATTATTGGCTTTAAAAATTAAAGTAAAACAATTATATAATTTATAAGATTTTCGGACCAATGATTTATAAGATTTATAAGGAAATATCTTCAAATAATCGTAGTTTGTTTTGTTTGTATTCTACCATGTATATGAATTCCTCTATATAATATGGTTTTAAAGTCATATGTTAAATATATCCTAGATACCATTAGTTATTTTTAAATTTTCTTATTCCAAAAAATTAAACATCATATCCCTAATTAATTAAAATACAAACAAAACAATTTTTATTTATAATAACAGTTAAATATTATAATTCTATATACCATAATATGTACTATGATATTTAAATATACAGTTTATATCTTAAATAGTTTATATATTAAAATAATTGTTAAAATAGATCCAGAATACAAACACAATATTAATCTATTAAGATCATTATTTTAAACTATTGAGATAATAGTTGAAAATATAGTTTATATATTAAAATCATTTATGAAATAGATCAAATACTAATACATTATGGAGGAATTACAAAAATGCCCGTCAAGGGAAGATATTTTCATCACTGCCACCATTTTTTGGACATTTTTAAAAAATGCTTCTTATTATGGAATGAGACCAAAATACCATTACATTATTATTTTTTATATTTTTATATTTTACAAAAACTTTTCCCGCCAAAAAAAAAATTCCCCCAAAAAAAAAATTTTTTATCAAATTTTCATTCCATTTAAGAAAATTTTTTCCCGATAAAAAGTTTTATAAAAGAGCTTATAAAATTTATAAGGTATCTTATAAATTTATAAGGTGTTTAAAAAAAATTTATAAGGTACTTATAAAAATTATAAGCTACTTATTAAAACTTTATAATGTGTTTATAAAAATTTATAAGGTGTTTATAAAAATTTTGTAAAGTTTTATAAGCAAACTTATAAAAAATTTTGGCGGGAAATTTTTTTTTTTGCCGGAAATTTTTTTTTTTGCGGGAAAATTTTGTTTTTTTGAATAAGTAATTACAAAAAATATTTTGTTAAAAAAAAGTTTTGAGAATATTTTCGTTATTTTTTATTAGGGAGACACTTTTTTAAAACAAAAATTCCAAAAGTCATTTTTGTGAAGGTGTACATTGAAAATGACATTTTTAAAAATTCCTCATACATTATTAGTCTATTAAATCATTATTTTATACGTATTCTTGACACAATAGTTAAAATGTAATTTATATATTAAAATAAAATAAATATTATTCGATATAATAAAATCATGATACGTGAAGTAATGTGCATTCTATAAAGTTCGTCCGAACAACAACCAAACCAATATAATGAATTATACTCTGAATATTTAGGAATTATAATTTCTTTTTTAATATCCAAAATATAAAATACTAATAAAATTTAATGATATTAATCAATATAAGAAAACTATTGTAATTTCTATTCAAAATTTAAATACACGATAAATAGAAAGCCAAACCAAATAATTCTTATAATCTACTAATCAACGTTATTTTTCTAAAATATGATTCCTAATCATCCAAATATTTAGTTTCTTTTTATATATATGAGTCAAAAAATTATATACGAAAATTGTAATGCATCAAAATTTAAATCAACAGAGACAAATAAAATCTAATTTGTGTACAACATTTGTGCACAAACCAACAGAGATCAAAAAACTTGATTCTAGTTTCAGCTCATCACATTCATTTCAGCAGGATTACATTAGATTTAAAAAAGCTTCATTCTGTTATTGGCTACTGACACATAGTAACCAAATAAATACTAATTTTGTTTCTAATTACATTGTATATATACATCTGTGTTTGTGAGTTTTATTATCCAACTTTACAGATTCTTGATGTCTTTTCAAAATGTTGTTCATCCAACCAAGAGAATCTGCAATTATTCGACTTTGCTTCTCAAGTAAAACTATACTTTTGTTTAACTTGGATAATCATAGTTCTTATTGACCACAAATATTCAAATTCGTGATCTATTTTTGTTTATATTTAGTTTCGCAGGTCAAGCTCAGATCCTTTTAACAGTAATACAGGTGTGCCTAAATTTGGTGATTTATAAAAGTTGCACTACAAGAAAGTATGTCAAATTGTGACAATTTCTTATGATCAAAAAATTGTCAAAATATTTAAGACAAAAAATTTACCAAATTTTGTCAAATAGATTTTTGGTCAGTAAATAATCATATTATTTTGACCAAATTGTGATCAAATAAATTTTTTGGTCAAAATATTTTGATAATTTCCCACCAAATTGAAAAGTTGACAAACAATTTATGTCCAGGAGATTCTGATCAAAAATATGTCAAAATGGTCATTTTTTATTATGGTGGTCATATTTTGAGTGTTTTCTTATAGTGTTGGTTGCATGTATCATATGGGAAAAACGAGTTTTAACATTTAACATACCTTCAAGTTTATGAATTTAGTGAAAAAATTATTGGCATAATTTATGAATTCCAGTACATCTAATTTATACATTAAATAAATAAATAATACAATATAAATTTAGTAAACCTCTACATGTTTTTAATTATCAACAGAGTAGATACTATCATACTCAAAGACAATCGTAGCCGTTAATCACGCTCTGATCACATGGTCATGATTCATCAACTAGGTTTAAGGGCATGTCTCCTTAGAAATAAAGGACACAGAGGTACGAGCCTATAAAACAGAGGTATCTTATTCGTTGCTGCTAACTCTAGCTAAAAAGGCTCTTGAGAACAGGTCTCCTCCGAGGAAGTTGAAGATCCAGGTTCCAGCCATCGACAACTCTGCTCTTTTGGCTCGTTGCTCTAAGATCTTGCTTGGAAGATGTCTGAATCCGATGTGTCAAGATGTCGAAACTTTCC
>OVAX01004872.1:0-11147 GCA_900406405.1 Lepidium africanum
AAATGCAATGAATTTGAAGATTTTAAAAATTAAAAAAAAATCAAAATATTAGAAAAAAAAATATCAAATTAATTTTAATATTTTCCCTTGGGTTTAGGTTTCCTAAGGGGTTTAGGGCTTAATTTTGATAATTTTATATATTATAGAAGACATTGAATTTGAAGATAATCAAAATTTAATACTTTTGCTTGGGTTTAGGCTTCCAAGGGAGTTTGGGGTTTAATTTTGATAATTTCATATATTATTAAATGTATTGAATTTAAAGATTTTTAAAGAAAAAATTCAAAAAGGGGTTTAATGTTTAATTATTTGATAATTTCATATACTATTAATGCATTAAGTTTGAAGATAATCAAAATTTTAATACTTTTGATTGGGTTTAGGTTTTCTATGGGGTTTAGGGTTTAATTTTAATAATTTTATATATTATTAAATGTATTGAATTTGAAGATTAAAAAAATGGTGGTGGTGGTACATATATTATTAAATGCATTAAATGAAAGAAGAAGATTAAAAAAACAAAAATGGTTAATATTTATTTAGGGATTTTTTTTGTCAATTTATATCACAAAAAATATTAGTTCCACAAGCCCCTCTCAAAAGTGAAAAGTGGTAGTTCCACAACTTCAAAAGCAAAAAGGTTTAGTTTCTACAATAAACCCAAATATCAAATGTCACATACTCATCTTTCTTGTTTCGATATTTAACTTTTCTCTTCATATGAGCATGACACCAAATTAGCGTTTTTTAAATTGGTGAGGTTTGGCTGGGCATAATCACTAACCTCAGGTCTGTACCATATGTTTAGATAAATAAGTGTGAGGTCTTCAATTGTTAATTGATATTTTCTTGTTATTATGTGGTTTGGGTTTTAGATTGTTTTGTTTGCAAAATCTGTGGAAGACATGATTATTTTTACTTCACAATATTTTTCACTAACAACTCTTATTTTGGATCGACAAAAGGTTTTGTATCACACTCTACTATACATTTATATACATGTTTTGTATAAATTAATTAAACTAAGATAGTGCATGCTGTCGAGAGTTATTGAGATTCCATGCCGTCGTAATTTTATTAATAATATTTTACTAACAACATTGTGAGTTGTTTGTCTTTATTATTTAAATTATGTAGAGTACACCAATTTCATGTAAGTTATATATCATGTCTATTAGCTATAATATTCTTATTAGCTATTGTATTCTTATATATAAGTGGTTATATTTAATTTTTTCAGGAATTGTTAAATGCAGTGCAACAAGAATTGCCAAAGGTTGAACATAGAATGTATGCAAGACATATATATATATATATATATATATATATATGGAAATTTGAGAAAATACCATTCAAGCAAGCCTAAGATGAAGAAGTTGTTATGGGAGGTTTCAAATAGCTATAACATGGTAGAGTTTGAAGAAACATTGGCGAAAGTTAAATCATATGATTGAGATATTCATGATACTATAATGGCGAAGAATCCACAAAGCTTCAGTCGTGCATTCTTCAAGACTGAATGTTGTTGTGAAGATGCACTATACAACTTTTCCAAATCATATGATTATGCAATTAACAAGGCACGAGCACTACCATTGGTTAAGATGCTTGAGACAATAAGGAGACAAACTATGCTTTGCATAGATATGAGAAAACTAAAAGCTATGAAGCATATGGGAAAATTTAGTCCTAAAGTCAGCCAAATGATTGCATTAGAGGAGAAAAGAAGATAAAACTGTAGAGTTGATTCAGGAGGTAAAAATCAGTTTGAAGTCATTGAGCATTGTTCATCATTTCAGGTTGACATGAATGCTAGAACATGTTCTTGTAGGAGATGAGATTTGACTGGGATTCCATGCCGTCATGTATTAAGAGTCATATCGTATAGAAAGTGGAAAGCGGAGGATTTTGTCGCTTCTTGGTATTTGACTTCGACTTGGCAAAATATATATATAATATCTCTATCAAGCCACTTAATGGGATGCAGTTCTGGAGAAAGTCAAGTGAGCCGAGGATCCAAGCACCACCAAGGGTCATCTCACATGTCCGGAAAAAAAAGCCACAAAAAAGGATAAAAGGCGTTAACGAATCTCCTACGAAAGGTAAGAAAATTACAAAAGATGGTCGAGTATCTCATTGTAAAAATCGCGGAAAGGTAGGTCACAACTCAAGGAAATGTTCTAATGTCGGAGTAGGAATAGAACCAAAGAAAAGATTGAGGACCACTAACACACCAAACATGGCCACTGAGACCATCCCAGTCACACCCGGAGAAGGACCAAGCCAACCATCGCAACATTATTGATTTCTAAGATTATGTCTTTTTGATGTTTAAACAATGGTAATTTTGATATTTGAACTAAGTTATTTTGTGTGTTCAGGTTATTTAGTCTTGTGGATGTTTTTAGAATTATTTGAATTCTAGAAATAAATATTTTGGATTCTCAAGTCTTTTAGATTACAGACATTGTCTGTTATATATTAGTTTTTTTCAAAAAGAAAATGTGGGTTTGAAAAAATAGAAGAGAACGTAGGAAGATGTAGTTTTTGGCACAAATTCAATATTACATGTATGAAATTTAAAAAGTTTGATTGTATAGGTATACTTTCGCACAGTATAAAATATTATGTACTAATTTTAGCACATACATATTGTTTGGGTATGAATAATCCATTTTCTCACCAAACAATCTTAACCTACCATCAACCTAAGAAACTCTTTAAAACAAACGAAATATAAGTCTACCACTATGGAAACAATAATTCCAGCGTTGAATGAAAGTAGATCTACCATCAAGAAGAAAATAAGTCTACTGTCGTACAACATTTTTGATGATTTGATCTATAGCAATTTTGAAGTGTTTTAACTCTTGTTTTCTATGGATTTTCAAGTCTTTTGTTGTCTTTTTAGTGTTTTTTCAGTTAAAAAATGAGCTATGATGGATTTCGGCATTCAAAGTATGGAACCAAGCAAAAAGGATCAAAATTGGTGATTTAACGAGCTCGAGCTGATTGGTCCCCACCTGGACCATCGATCCCACATTTCAGAAGAGCGTATGATTGAAAGATCGACCTGTGACAGGTTATTCTGACCCGACGACCGATTGATCCACCTCTAGACTGATCGGTCCATCATTTATAAAGAAACGACATTCGATACGAAGATCAACCCTGATGAATGAAGACCGACCGATCTCACTTTGGATCGATATATCCTCTTCCAGACCGATCAATCCGGTCCAGTTTTCTGAGCGAAAAAATTAGAAATTTTTATTTTTTGTCCGATTTAATTTGATATGTACCACAAATGATTTTATACTTTTAGGACGAGGTTTTTTTTATATCATTTTTTGAGATAAGCTTTTCATTATTCATTCCACCATTTTTCTACTTTTTTTTGTATGCTCTAAGGAGAGGATTTCTGAACTCTCTTTTAATTTCTATTACAATTTCATTATGTTTTCATCTAAACCAATTGTTTGTTTCTGTTTTATCATGTCTGAGTAGTTTTCTAATCTTGTTTAAAGTTTTTTTTTTGGATCTTAGGGAATCAATGAACTAGGACCAAATAGGATTTATACCTTCAGTGCTCTCCATCTGTTAGTCTTAATGTCTAAGTTAGATTGGCCACCTAGCTTATGATTATAGGTTATTTAAGTAACCAAAAAATGCTTGTTAGATGCTTGGAATAACTTAGATGGGAAATTTGTTCTTAGTCAACGAAAGCTTATGTTAAGGAAAATTGTGAACTTATCGGACTTGTTTGTTAATGCGTGTTTAGATCTCTAGGTTCAAACAACAGTTTGGATTTCTAGGTTGTTAGACATAATAGTCGATGTCACAACAGTGGATTTGCTATACATTCGTGTTCCATGTTTGAGAATTGCTTATAAACTGTGTCATGAATAGTGTTCTAATTTGTGAACCTAAATTTCTGATGATTTCCGGTGGTGAATCTTGTCGAAGCTCTGTCCTCCGAGGACAAGGACATCTCCGACGACGCCTCTACCACCTTCGTCTACCGGAGAAGATGAGCTCTACCCACTTTCAGTCTTTAGTGAGTGTTTGTTGTAGTTTCCTTTCGATGATGTATTCTCATCGGACCAAACCGCCGTGGACATTTTGGCATGACCTCCGGCGATACTGTAGCAGATCTGAACTCCGACGAGACTCCAATGCTACTCCATGGACCGATGGCGGTGCCCTCTACAGTTCATTTTGGTGTCTCCCAACTAGGGTTTCTACTTGTGTTGGACTTGTTAGTGGGCCTTGGTGGACCTTAACTTCATTTTTTTTGTCAACCTTACTCATTCTTTCAACTAATGGGATCGAAAAAATTCCAATCCATAGCCAAATTGCTCCCAGTGGAATTGGCGGCATTTGAACCCCCCACCTTGTGCCAAGATAGATCAGGGACAAACCAACTGGGCCACCTGATTTTTGGTAACCTTAACTTCATTAAGGTATTTATTTAATTATTCTCTAAGCCCATTAAATTTAACTTACGAGGACAAGTCTTTTTTAATGGGCCTTGGACATAATTTAATTGGATATCATTTAGTAATCAGATTCCAAACAAGGCTAAAGTATCTTTTGATTATTTTAGCCTATCTATTATCCTCCATATGTGAGATATTATCCTCCTTATGGGAGAGAACGATTTCTTTAGGTTTCTTTTCCCTAGAGAAATATACTCAAAGCTCAAATTTGATGTTTCAACGAGCTCCCATGTTTGTTCGACTATCTTTAGTGGCGACAGAACTCGGATTAGGTCTTTAGAACCACCAATCCAACTACTATCCAAGATTTTCGGAGTGTTTGAGCTTCTCCACCCGGATACTTTTTATGTTATGTATGCTTTATGCTTTATCATGATCGATGTACTTGAAATCGTTTAATCAATGGAAGAAGTTTAGTGAAAAAAAAAAATTTCTGATGATTTCCCTGAACATGATGCTTTTCTTTATTTGAATTTACACCAGTTATTTCCATTGCTTTTTATTCACTTAAACCATAACAACCATATTGTTTTTGAGCTTAAGTTCATTCTAGAGATTGATAGTGTAACAACTTTTGGTGTTTGTGGATTCGATCCCTAAAATACTACTTTGTTTGCTGTGCACTTGTAGTATGATTAGAAGTTAAAACTCTCAGTGTATCAATTATACATAAATAAAGTCTACTATCGAGTAGGAAAAAAATCTACTGTCAAACATCAAAATTTACTATATTCCAGCGACTAAAAAGTCTACTACCAAAAAACTGAAAATCTACCATCAAACAAAAATAAAGTCTACCACAGTAGTCAAGTTAAATCTACTACTATGGTATATATTCAACTCAAAATAACTCTAATGCTAATTAACAGAAAATCTACCAACAAAAGCCAAATAAATCTACTATAATATGAAAAATAAGTCTACTGTGAGAAATAAATCATTGTAAAATAAGTCTACTAAGTCTACTACTCAATAAAATAAAATCTACTATCAAAAATCAAACAAATTTACTGTCACACGAAATTAACTCTAATGTCACAGATTAATCAATGTAAAACAAATCTACCATCACATGAATCACACAATTACTGAATGAATAAATCTACCATTCCATACATGATAAGATCAACAAATTTTCTAAGTAAAACAAGTCTACTGTCAAACAAAATCATATCTATTATCATACACAAAGAAAGTTCACCATAATTTGCTACAAGATCTACCGTTAAACCGTTCTTTCATCTGCAATTATATAGAAATAAATCTACCAGCACATATAATAATTCTACTACCATTACCCGTTTTACAATGACGCTAGATTTCATTAATGATATTTTTTTTTGTCAACTGACCTAGTGGCCTTTTTAATCATGCTCATACTACTGCAGGTAGGGGTTCGATCCCTGATGTCAGAGAATTTGTAAAGAGAATACTACCACTGACCCACATGTCCTCGGCTAGTAATGGCATTTTAATAAATTTACTTTTTTCTCAACAAAGGAAATAATAGTATTTTTCGTATTAAATTAGATCCAAAATATATTTGAGTAATATTCAAAACAAGGAGATTATTTGAGATCATTTTAGTTATTCATGGTCCCGGCCTATTAAACTAATTAAAATCCTATGATACTTATATGATATACCCATTAAAAATATTTGGTCTAGTTAAAATCATATTTTATAATTATAATTCCTAAATTACAGCAAAACCTAAATAATTTTACAAAGTTTAATTATATAATGGGTCCAAGTCAAATTAGAAATAGTGGTTTGGTCTGGTTTATTGTAATTACAACTTCAAAACATGATTTTAATCGTTATCAAAGACAAAACACAAATTCAAAATGTTATGTATATTTAGTTTGGAATTAAAAAAATTGTGTGGTTTTGAGTTGAGAACACAAACTATGTGTGGTATTGAGTTTGGGAGACAAACTTTGTATAAGAGGTCTAAACTTTGTGTATGACTTACGATATTTAGAAATTTTATAGTGGGGTTAAAACTTGATAATCCTTAAATTTTTTTTAAAAAAGTGAACCATCCATACCACTTTTTTACCGAAGACTTCCTAACTCATTTATTGAACGTATAACTAAAGGTCTCATGGAAAACACAGAAGTAGTTAATTTTACAATTTTACCACATCTTAACCCAATGTAAATCAATTCTATAAATAAGATTAAAATAAGCAATATACTTTCCTGACTTCTTGTAGTGTCACATACATTAGATTTACATCCACTGTTATTTGTGAAATCGAACAAATTATCAGATGGCTAAAGCATTGGCAATAAACAGTAAAGTGCGCATTGGCAATAAACAGTAAATTGCAATTGGAGCATTTCAAACGACTCGGATGTGTCTTACGTCAATGGTTTCCGTCAAGTGGTTAGTATTATCTTTGTTGTTTTTTCTATCCAAACTCGATTCCAAAATGTTAAAGTTTTGGAGAGATTTGGCTATTAATTATGTTGACAAAAAAAAAAGACTCGGATAGAGTAATCAGACCCGTCTCTAGGGGGTGGCAACATAGGCATTCGCCTAGGGTGCATGATTCAAAAGGGCCCAAACATTTATTTTCTATTATAAAAATATAAAATTTTTTGAATAAAAAAACTCAAATTACCCAAAATATTTTTAACCTGGTTAATAATAGAATAATAGGACCCAAATTTATGAAAAATACCAAAATTTTCTTTTTAACATAGTAAATTACTAAATTTGGATCATTTTATAATTTTTGGCCCCTTAAAATCATATTTTACTAGAAAAAACTCTTTAAAATATAGTACAGAGCTGAGTAATATACTAATACCAGAGAAATGTGTGTAGAATATCAACTGTAAATAGCAAGAATTCAGTAATAGTTTATTTGAAGTAAAATCAATTGAAAGATACGATTAATATGTGATAGTTTGTGAGTGAATTTAAGGAACATTTGCAGTTAATGTGGGGAGATTGTTGAGGGTGATGTCTTTGCTAGTCTTATTATTTTCAATATGATCCAAAGTCGTAAGGGTTCTCTTCATTTCCTTGTGTTTACCCCATAGTACAAGGTATAATCCTCCAACGATAATCACTGCACCAATTATGCTGTAATGTTGCCATATATATAAGAAGATAAACCATAAGCAAATTCATCTCCACAACATTCATCTATATATACAATGTACATGAGTTTTGTAGTACCTCCCCAAATGAAGTGTTTCACCTAGAAGAAATGATCCAACAAGGGCTACGATCACAAGTCCTATAGGGCTAAATACCGACACAAAGAGTGGTCCTCTACACTCCACGCACCATGCGTTCACTGCTGTTACCATCCCAGATATTACAATTGCCTGTAATACACAATTCAAAGGCAACCTAGATGAGTCTTGTAACTTGTATGAATGTGTTGTTATACATATATATATATATATATGTTACATATGTACACCACCAAAAAGATATGTCTAGATCCTTAGTAAAGGATGGATATATATTTACCGCATAAGCAACTGTTAAGAGTCTGATATTCCATCCTAATCTCCATTCATTTAAATGTGTTCGTAAGTGTCGCGTTCCAATAAGGCCCTCCAAATTTTTTGCTTATTTTAACCTATAAACCAAAATCCATAAGTAATGTATTATATAGTGAATAAAACTTTTGATGTAGCTTTTAATATAATTATGCATATATAATAACTTTAGATAACACATATAACAGCCATATCATCTGCATATATATGCTCTTGTCTTTTATATCACAAAGAAAAATTTATGTATGATATATATTTGAGAATTGAGTTAATTTAAATAAATCTAGATGCTTAAGTATAAAAATATACATGAGACTTTATATGGAGAAGGAAAAATAGAAAAAAAAATTCTTGCCTGCAATATTATCCAAAGTGAGTAGGAAATGTTACCGCCAAAAACAAGAAGAGACCCAAGGATGGAGATGTGGTGAGTGGTAGCATCACGTGAGGAGTTACGTGGTTGGTTCCCTAGGTTAACGTTAGTTGACCATAGATGAATCTCTTGTCCTCTATAGAATGTAAAGACAAGAGCTCCACCAACACCAAGCAATGTCCCAAAAACCTTAGCCTTCCCTACACTCGATCCTAGCTGTACACTCCCCATCCTATTTGGCCGATACATAAAGTGTTTATTCTTTTAAAGGTATATATATATAAGCAAAATTGATGTATATTGAGCTAATTCATCCTATATTTATAAGAAGTGCAGCGAAGATGAAAGTGATCAATGGAATGAGAACAGTAGCTGCGGTGGCGAATGTTGCTGAGGTCATAGCCAGACCCGTTATGGTTAGGATACTCGGTATCACCCCACTGCTCAATTATTACCATATTAATTAATTATAATAAAATTCAGTTTATTCGACGATTTATTTTAATTATTATATTAAAGTTAAATAATTACCAACCAGTAGTTCCAGTGCAAATCTAGTCTTCTATGTTTGCTGATACATTTGATTTGAACGTTTCATTCAATCTTCTAGATTCTTCTATGTTTTGGAACATTTTAAAGTTAGTTTTACATGTAGTCATGTGTTATATAACGTACCCGATTGATCCTGAGAGACATGCCAGTAACATCAGACGCCATGTAAAGTCTGGCCTCTTCTTCCTAATGGAAACGAGACAACTAATTAACCAAAGTAATTAATATATATAAAAACATATACAAACCATATTATGTATAAGAAGAGCAACCTTTGAAAGATGAATGAAACGGGAAACATGACAAGTGTAGCGAGCAAGAGACGATAAGCCACAAGTACTCTTGGGTTCATACCATCTTCCATCGCAAGCTTGAACAAAATGTTTAAACCTGCCATAGCTATCTGAACCAATACCATTGCCGTTACAGTCTTCATTTCTGTCCAAATTTTCCCCATCAATTTTTTTTTTCTTCTACAGACTTGCACTTATCAATCAATAGAAGCTATGAGAGAGAGATAGGAGATAGAGAGAGAAAAAGAGAGAGCCCAAGGGCTGAATTTATTACACTAACTTATCTTACTTTCTATTTGTTCCTCGTTGNGCCCAAGGGCTGAATTTATTACACTAACTTATCTTACTTTCTATTTGTTCCTCGTTGTGGTCCACTACATTTTAAGTACAGAAATGAGTTATGTTATGTACGCAATGTAAATGCTAGCTACATATTCAGATGACTGTGATTCTTTGGAATATTAATCGACATTTGTCATATCCCACTAGAGAGTCTTAATGTATAAATTCTTGTAAAGCCTGAAAACATTAACAATAAATGTCTACAAATGCAAACACTTTGGAATATGGACTCGGGATATATCTAAAATAAGTAATGTAAATTATGTGATAATAGTTTTTGGAAAAAAAAAGTTATAAGACCTCGAACACAGGTATGAAGTGGTGCACTAAACCAAATGCATGAACAGGTGATAAAACGTTTGTTTTTTTCCTTTTGTTTTGTATTGTAATAATAATTATTGCCCAAAAAATAAATTTAGCTTTATATACAAACTGAAACGAGTAGGAACAAAATAAGAATCCAGTAACGTGTGATGCTATTGACAAGTGTGAGGCATGCTTTATTTTATGATTCTACATTAAGTAGGTACACAGAAAAGTGTAATCAATCAATGGACGTTTTTCTATTGGGAAAATTAGAGAA
Organism: Lepidium africanum; assembly: GCA_900406405.1. Lineage (NCBI taxonomy): Eukaryota > Viridiplantae > Streptophyta > Magnoliopsida > Brassicales > Brassicaceae > Lepidium > Lepidium africanum. The sequence goes on from OVAX01004872.1 coordinate 10,168, forward strand.
AAGGGATAAAACAACGTCCTCTTTTTTAAACTAAACCATTTTTATAGGTATATATCTTTTAACATCTTATAGGTATTTTTAAAACTAAACATTTTCAATAAATTTTTTTTAATTTAAATTTAAATTAGTTCAAATATAAATTTATTTCCAGATGTTAAGATTTCTTTGGTTCGTTTATTATTTCGAGATTTTTTAAACTTACTTATATACAAACTTTGCACACTATTGCTAAAAAAACATATTCTGTAATCACAAAAAAAAAAAAACTCTTTTTCTTCTCAACTGAAAGTGAGTAGATTTCCTATAAGTTATATTCTCTACCAAACAAATTCTTTTTGTTTTACTTATATACGATGTGGTTATCCACTAAATTCTTCTCTCACATTTAAGAATTTAGAAATTTAGATGTCAAATACATAAAAAGTACATATGTATTCTACTTAATCTAGAATATGTTCTATGTAGTTATCTAGAATCCGTTTTCTAATTTTCTCTTTTCTCCTTTTTAATTACTGCAAGAAATATACCGATGGAGATAATGATTGGAAGCCACCTGAAACAAAGCTTTCATATAGTGACCATACAAGTTTTAGAAATAAGGCGTTGGAAATCCAAACTGTCGCGAACCCATATGAAACTCTCCATGGACTGTTTGGCTGATGGAGAATACAATCTGTAAATTTATAGTGTTAACTTTTTCAAAAAAGTTAGTCTAGTGGTAGATGATCCAGCTAATGACTTTGAAATTAGGCTTGACTCTTCTCTACTACAGAAAGTTGATTAAAAGGGGTTTCAGAATAAGTTTTGAGTTGTATTAGACATGCCTAATTGAAAAACAATTCACACTCATAATTACATATTCATATATTAGATTTTATAATTAAACATAATTACTAAATCTAATAACAAGTTGCCAATAAATATGTGACCCAGTTGGTTTGCCTTTGAATTAGCTAGGCACCAGATAGTGAGTTCAAATC
>OVAX01004873.1:0-11146 GCA_900406405.1 Lepidium africanum
AGCAAGTAGGGATTGATTGAGTAGTCATAGGGATTGATTTAGATTTAACAGTGTGTACATTGAATCATTGATTGTATCTTTATATATATATATATTTATCCACCCGGTTAAGTAATAAATACCACATTCATCTGGAATCTAAGTAGATATATAATGTCTAGATTATTATAAAAGAAAAGAGTACTTAATTATGTTAATGTGTGTTGTTGAAGGTTTCGGAGAGTGAAGAGTCCTGAATTTAGAAGGTATAAAAAAGTAATTAAGGGGGCAGATCTGTAATGGGATTATATATAAATGACAGTGAACAGGGACAAAGGCAGAAAAGAGAGAGAGCTCAGCTGTCATTCCAAGTAGCTAGCTACCTCTTAGCTGCTGCTCTCAACCCCGTTTTATTCACTTTTAAAATAAATTAAAGATGCATGCAAATACTCATTACACATTCATAAACTAGTTCACAACTAATACTGTATATTTCAAAGTAAAGAAAGTGAAGTTATTCGGAGAGTTATGATATCATGGCAGAGAGAATCACTTTCACCAAAAGCAGCCGTTGTTGTTGTGAGGTGAGGTCAATATATCTATCTATCTTTATTGATAACTAAACTAAACCCTATTACTCACTCTAGTATTATTTTCTTTTTTGTTTGTAGGCCACAAAGTCAATGCAAATTATATTATTATTACCGGGCCTGTCTTCCGCTTGTCGTAATAAATCCAAAATGAATTTACATTCAAAAAATAGTCAATAATATACATTGTCCCAAATCATTTAATAATGTCATGCATGGTCGTATTATTCATCATCTCTGGTTAAGTTAAAAATGTCAAGTAAAAAGAGAAAGGAATGAATGAGAGAACGTGCAAGTCCTGAGTATGTCCTCTGTCAAGATTCTCAATTTGATTCTCTTCTGCTCTCTTTCATTATCTTACTCACTCCATCATCAAACGCCGATTTTATTATCTAAAGACAACACTGAGCTTAATATTATTATTATTATTATTATCAACTTTCTTTTTTTTTGGTCGAAACAACTTTGTTTTTCATGTTTTGTTTTTGCAGTGATAATAAACGACAGAAAGCCTTTAATACATGGCGCTCATGCTCAGTTTCCCTATCTACTTATATTTTGCTAGACTTGACACGTTTTTTTATATTCTTGATTACTCTATTATTCTTGACAACATATATCTATCTATATACAACACAAAAGCTATACACACATACGGATATGACAAAATCGTGCTACGGAAATGAAACAGAGAAAGAAGAAAGGACAGGTTGAGCTGTGTTCTTAGCTGTTTGTTACAAAGACTCAGATGCAACGTTTTCAATTTTAATTTAAATGAAGTAAAAGACAAACCAAAGTTGTATTTGTGAGATGAATGTGACAAGTTGCAATGATTTATGTATTTATTAACCGATGTGTAAAAAAATAAAGTGCAGGCTATTGTCTTGTCCTCTTCTTATCTCCCTCTGTACATTTACGTACTTTCTTCTCCTTTTTTGTCTCTCTTTTATTTCTTTATTATTCCTCTTTCTCTCTTACCTTTCATAGCTCATTTTCAAATTTTGTAAGAAATGTAATCACTATGTAGTCTGATAAAGATAAGGTAAATATTATAGAGTAGGCCTAAATATAGAGGCTTTGGTCAGAGATGGCCTTTTAAAGCATGCCTTAAGATGAACATGAAGTTTATAATGGAGCTAACCAAATACTAGTATTTTATTAGTGTAGTAATTTTCCACTTTATATGTGTTCTTATTTGTTTTTTGGTACCCAAAAAAGAAGGGAAACATATTCATATTTTGTTTGAATTTATGATTGATTGGTCTTTTGTATGTTCTAATAGGCCCACTAGGCCCATTAATAGAGTATAGCGAAAAGTCCATAGCTATCTACAAACACAATAGAGGCTCTCCCTTCACTTACCTCTGTTTCCTTCCTCTCAACAGAGGATGGCTCGAGCTGCTTGTAGCACTGTCGTCACCGCTTTGGCTTTGTTGCCTTCTAAGTCTACTATTTGTCGTACTAACCAATTCCTTTTTCCCGGTAAATCCAAGTTCGTTGGAGTTTTGACCCTTCAGAAGCGATGCTTTGCCTCCAAAGTAAGCATGAGCTTGAAAGCTGGAATTGTTGGTCTTCCTAACGTTGGCAAATCCACTCTCTTCAATGCTGTTGTAAGTCTCTTTATCCCCATTGATGCAATCTCTCACTTCTTTGTCACCCTTTATTATTCTTTTAGGCATTTCGTCAAACACCTTCTGTGTTTGTTTCAGGTTGAGAATGGAAAGGCTCAAGCTGCTAATTTCCCGTTTTGTACTATTGAGCCTAATGTTGGTATTGTTGCGGTTCCTGATTCGCGTCTTCAAGTGCTCTCCAAACTCAGTGGTTCTCAAAAAATGGTTCCTGCATCCATTGAGTTTGTGGACATTGCTGGTCTTGTCAAAGGTGCTAGTCAAGGCGAAGTGAGACTCATTTCTCTTCTCTTCTCACTCTCAATGCTTAACATTTCCATACTCTCTTTATAAAAGTTTTTAATTTATTTTGTTGGCAGGGTTTAGGCAACAAATTCTTATCTCACATCAGAGAAGTTGATTCCATCCTTCAGGTTTTTATTGCCTCTCTTTGTTTTCCTCATTAAATGTATTGTTCCTTCGGCCTACTTAACTGTTTTGCTTCCAGGTGGTTCGATGTTTTGAGGACAATGACATTATTCATGTCAATGGCAAAGTTGATCCCAAGTCTGACATTGATGTCATTAATCTCGAACTTATTTTCTGCGACTTGGATCAGGTACACTCACAGCCGTTCTCTTCTCACTCTTGTATGACCTTTTATCCTCAGCTTATTTCTGTTTCACTGTTCAACGAACGAGCTTCTCATTTCTTGAGCTATGCGCTTGCTTGCTTGAACACACCCTGTCTGGTTTTTAGGAACATACTATTTTGAAACTTAGTTTGTAAAGCTGATTCCCTCCTTTCTACAAGAATTACAGATTGGCAAAAGGATTGAGAGACTTAAGAAAGGCAAGGCTAAGGATTCACAATCCAAAGTCAAGGTAGAACAGCCTCCCGACTTTTCATAACTAGTTATGCTGATACTCACAAGAGTTTGTGACATTCTATGACACAGGAGGAAGCTGAAAAGTCTGCTTTAGAAAGAATTCAGGAGGCCCTTCTGGAAGGAAAACCTGCACGGTCAGTTGCATTGTCTGACCTCGAGCAAGAAGTTGTTAAGCATCTCTGTCTCCTTACAATGAAGCCTATGATCTACGTGGCAAATGTGGCGGAAACTGATCTTGCCGAGCCTGAGAAGAATACTTACGTTGAAGAAGTAAAGGGTCTTTCCTCTGATTTGCAGTCTGGACATGTGGTTGTTTCAGCACAGGTCAAACCATTCTGTATTTACATCTCATGTTTTCATGCCTGTGTTTTACTTAAAACGTTCTTCCACGACTTGACAAGACTCTGCATTCTTGGGAGCAGGTTGAGTCTGAGCTAACTGAACTTCCTCTTGAAGAACGCACAGAATATTTGAACTCCCTAGGTGTCAGCGAAAGTGGCCTTGGGAACCTTATCAGGGCAACATACAGCCTGCTAGGATTGCAGACATACTTCACTTCTGGTGAAAAGGTGAAGAACACATACAAATATACTCACAAAATCACACCGGAACCTTCTCTTCAGAGTTAATAGATTATCCTCTAAATCAATTTATCCTCTATGCTAGGAAACAAGAGCATGGACAATACATGCAGGTTAGTTCGTAGTCAATAGGGTGCTCCAATGCAATATTTCGGGACTATGAAGTAACTTGGTAGATAATTTGGTGCTATACAGGCATGACTGCACCACAAGCTGCCGGTGTCATTCACTCTGACTTTGAGAAGGGTTTTATTAGAGCTGAGACTGTAAGCCTTCTTTCTCTTAAAGAATCTCGTATCCAGTAGAGTTCTGAACACGAAAATTATAAAAAGCGTCAACTGTCTTGTATTTGTGTTCAGGTTGCGTATGAAGATTTTGTATCTGCTGGGTCTCTTGCCGCAGCAAGAGAGAAAGGACTTGTGAGTTTCTTCCTCATGTCCATAAATAACGAAATGCCTCACGATTCACTACTCTTACTCAAAGCTTTTTGCTTGAAATATTGATTTGTGATTGCAGTTGAGGTCAGAGGGTAAAGAGTACATAGTTAAAGAAGGAGACGTGATGCTTTTCCGCTTCAACGTATAGCATAAACTTGAGATCTCAATCACCTCTTCACAGAACTACCACAGGCTGTCTTTTACTGAATTTGATTATAATTTATTTTTACACTTCAGGAAGTAATTTTGGCAATTGGAAATTTATACAATAAAATTGGTAAAAGAGGAAACTAATGAAAGCTTGATAGTTTTACTTTTAAACTCATATAAGATAAACCGAAATTGCAAAATTGATTTTGCATAGACAAATTAACCAAAAATAAATAGCCACAAATAGTATATATCTCTATTATAATAAACGGTAGTGTTGAATTATCTATGATTTAATAGAGATTTAAAATCTATGAGTGGTCGATTTGTATTAGATAATTAATTTGTCTGATAATTTGAATAAAATTTTATTGATTTGTCACATGATTTTATTAGATAATATGAATAAAATTTATTTAGATAATTTGTCACACGATTCAGTTGTACTTTTATAGCAATAATAATATTTTATTGATTTGATTGGTCATATTTGATTTGAACCATGATTGGTCGTATTTGAATTTGAATCATAATTTGATTGGTTGAATTTTAAAACCATAATTTGACTGCGNTTTGATTGGTTGAATTTTAAAACCATAATTTGACTGCGATTTTTCTAAATTGTTTTAACAAAATAAGTTTGTTATGATTATGATAAGATTTTTAATTAAACAAATTTCGTTAGTTAAATTATGATACGAAAATTAATTCAATGATTAACCAAATATTTTATATTTAGGAAAAATCAGACAAAAGATATTCCTAATCCTAATAGAACAAATTTTTTAATAGAAGTCTATATACGAAACATCCGGGACAAAGTTAACAACACCAACAATATTACCACAAACGATTTTACCACATTTTTCTCTAAATTTTTGTTTTTTTTTTATCATGTCTTTCTCTAGAATTTCTTCGTTGAAACCTAATAAAGAAACCTGGAGGATTAAAATTAAAATTCTAAAACCGTGGCAATAAGATTTTCCGTATTTTTGTAATAATATAATAGAGATTTAAAATCTCTTGATTTATTTTGATTGGTTGATTTGTTTTAACTAATTAATTTGTCTTTTTGTTTAGGTAAGATTATTTTTAAAAACTAATTATTTGTTTAAATTCGATTTCAATAAAACATACAATTAAAAATGAAACTTTAACCAATTAAGATTTGATTTTTGTTGGTTTAAAAAGGAATTTCTAATCAATTAAGATTTGAATTTTGTTTGTTAAAAAAAAAACTTTAATCAATTAAGATTTGATTTTTGTTGGTTTAAAAATAAATCTCTAACCAATCTCTATATATAATAAAACTGTAGCGTTAAGTTTTTTCGTATCTTTTAGAGTAACTAGAAAACAATTTTAATTTCCTTGATTTGTTTTGATCGGTTGATTTAAATTTTTATTTATTTTAACTACTTAATTTGTCCTATGTTTTGATAAGACCTTTTGAAAAATGTGTTTCAATTTCAATTAATTTTATTGTAATAGGTTCGATAGTTTTAGTTGGTTTGTTTGTTTAAATTGGTTTGTTTGTTTATATTGGACAACACAATACAAATGAAAGGTATTGTATTGAGATATTTCTAATCCTAGTCCCTTATATTTAGGGAAAATTAAACAAAAGATATTACAACACCAACACGTTCTATCTCTTTTTTACTCTCAACGAATTTAATAATATGTTTTCTCTCAATTTTTGTTTCTATTAATCATGTATTTCTCAGAAATTTTTTCGTTGAAATCTTACAAAGAAACTTGAGACTAAAACTATGGAATGTATACACTAAAGAACATGGACAAACCATTAATATATCTTTGACATACAAAAATATTTCTAATCAATATCTATTTAAAAATTTCACTCATAATCCTAATCAAACAATGTGACCCTCTTTGCTTTGTTAGCAGAAGAAAACTCAACAAAGCCACAGCCCAAAGGCTCCCCCTTGTCGTCTGCAATAAGTCGAACACCAACAACTTTTCCAACATTTTTGAAGAGATTGCTCCTGTAAAAAATGGAGTATAATATGTCATCAAAAACTTGCTCCAAGAACAAAAAAGGAAATTAAAGTTGCTACATACATTTTTGATGCGTTAACAAATTTGTCTCTGTCGAAAGAGAGATTGGCAACAAAAACCGTCTTTTCCATTGAGGCAACTTCCTGAATTTAACAACCAAGTGTGTTACTTATCACAACTAAGGAGAAAACGACTTAAATTGCATTAACAACAAAAGTAGACTGTGTCATCTTCGACTTTGTGGCAACAATAATTCTTCTGAGCCTATAACATATTAAAGAAGAGGTACCTCAACAAAATGGGGAGTTTGATCAAGTACTTCCACTGCTGCTGCATCTTCTTTTACCACAAGGCTTTCTTGTTGAGGGTTCCTGGAATATAAAAAACCTTTGTGATCTCTCTCCATGTATACCAAAAACTCACCCAATGATGTGCTCTTGGATAAAAAACTCAAGCTGCAAATACTTTCAAATAACTACTTATGTAATTTTCATCATTAATTACTATAAACTAGTCTCACCTTTTCTGCTTCGTTGGCAGAAGCAAACTCAACAAAGCCAAAAGTCACATGCCTAGACCTCGTGTCTACAATAAGTCGAACACGAACAACTCTTGCAACATCTTTGAAGTAATCGATGATATCTGATATTGTAGTTTTGAGAGGGAGACGGGAAACAAAGACCGTCTTTTTGAGAAGGGCATGTTCCTGAATTTAACAGCCAAGTGTGTTAGCAACACACACGACAAGACTCTTAAGGAGAAAAAAATAGATTCATAAGAAGAGTGTACCTCAGCAAAATCATCGGGAGGAGTTTCATTCACTGTCTCCTGATACGTACGTACAACAAAGATGGCTTAATATTGAACATAAACTTGCAACATACGTAACAACAAACTTGTACAAAATATATTAAATTTCCTAAAAAATTATACTTACAGCTGCTGAGTTTAAATTAGCCTCCTCATCGGACTTATAAGTCTCCAACAAGTCGACCCTTGGCCTTGGGAGATCATCAGCAAATCCTTTCGTTGTCTCCTTCTCCTCTTCAGAATTGGTGGTTCGGTCTGCAAACCATCTTCCAGCTTTCGCTTACCAAATAAATTAGCCATGGAGAAGAAGATGAAGACAGTGAGGGTTTTTATTTTTTACTTTTCCGGGAAGCAATAAGTTTTAAATAGCCCTAGTTTGAGATCTTATTGTATAAAACAACAAACTAGTTTGGGCCGGGCTTTTATTGCTTTGGATCGACGGAGAAACATTTGGGAAATGAGAAAAGGAACGAACAAGTAAAGAGAGACGAGAGAAAATGGGAGTTTTTACTTATTTGGGCCTATAAGCCCAACATCAAAAATTTCTGAGCCAAATTGATTATGAAGTCTACGTATCTATATATGCTTCTAATTGTAATTTGTAATACTCATTGTTTTAAATTGTTCGGTAATTGGTGATAGACAAACCACTCAGACCAGGTAAATAAGAGGAATTAGTAGCACAAGTTAATGTGTCAAACCCAACAACCTCTATAATCCTAATCTATATTTGTTAACGGATCAACAACCCTATAAAACCTTTGACTTGACACAATCTAAACTTAAACCCAGTGCAAGTGTTAGCCTTATTCTTCATATGAATGTATGGATGATACGATGCAAATAGGGAAAAAAAGACCGAAATATTTGACAGGGCAAAAGAGTTTTTCTCAACTAAAACAAGTAAAAAGGATGGCAAGTGAGATAAAAAGTCATCGAAACATCATTCCAAAATAGTTGTAAACCAAAATAAAATAAAAACAAGGCAAAAATAAGGTAGAGAGTTTTTTGTAAAACCAGCAAAAGGAATAGAGAGGCTGGCTAGTCTTAGAGAGAGCAGCTTAAAGCTTGTCTTCAAACTCAGACAATGGAGTCATCTGTTCCTTCAAACCCTTCCTCTTCCTGATATCGGCAACAAGAACTGCAGCCTGAGTACCTGGCTCAAGTGGGTCAGAAGACATCATGTCCCAATGATCAAACACACACTGTGGGAACGCCTGTCCTGAGGTTGCTGCCCTAAGCTGACTTGAGAATCCAAAAGACTCCACGACTGGAAGGTACGCCTTGATGTTGTACAGTGGTGTTCCTGGCCTCTGCATCTCCTCAAACACGTGTCCACGCTTCTGATTCAGCACACTGTAAATTCCTCCAAGAGCTCCCTCTGGTGCCTGGATCTCCACCATGTAAACTGGCTCCAAAAGTCTGGGCTTGGCAGTGATCTGGGAAGCGTATATGACTCTTCTGGCAGTTGGGATAACCTGACCACCTCCTCTGTGGATAGCATCAGAGTGAAGCACCACATCACACACCTCAAAGCAAATACCTCTCATGTGCTCTTCCCCAAGAGGACCTTCCTTGGAAGCCCACTGGAAACCAGCCACCACGGAATCCTTGATTTCATTAAGGTACTGCACTCCCTTACACATATCAACCACCATGTTAGGCCCTGTTGTTTCAGGTCCAAAAGCCCAGATCTTCTTTGCAAGGTCCTTGTCCCATCCGTACTCCTCTGCCAAGATCTTGGATCTGATCTTGGGGTCATCTCTTGGACCAATACGTCCTTCATCAATTGCCTCAGCTAGACCTTCCTCCAGGGGCCTGGCTTCCATGTACAAACGGTTATGCTTGTTAGGAGACTTGCTCATCACTGTGCGGCATGATCTCTCAAGAACGGTCTCACGGAATGAGACAACAGGGTCAGACTTGATGATCTCAGCACCACCCATGAAATCGTCCTGAAGATCCTTCAAACAAATCTCAAGATGGAGTTCTCCAGCACCAGCAACAATGTGCTCACCTGACTCTTCCATTGTGCACACAACCATAGGATCGGACTTGGCCAGCCTCTTAAGTCCCTCAACAAGCTTGGGTAGATCAGAAGCAACCTTACATTGGACAGCAACACGAACAACGGGAGACACAGAAAACTTCATGGCACGAATTGGGTGAGCATCAACTTCCTTCTCATTAGTCAAGGTAGCATTCTTGGTGATGAACTGATCCAGCCCAACCATAGCAACAGTGTTACCACAGGGAACATCTTCAACTGTCTCTTGCCTCTTTCCCATCCAAATAACAGTTCTCTGAACACTCTTAACGTAAAGATCCTTCTTCTCACCAGGGACAAAGTTGGGACCCATGATTCTGACCTTCATACCAGTGGAAACCTTACCAGAAAAGACACGACCAAAGGCAAAGAACCTACCCTTGTCGGAGGCTGGAATCATCTTAGATACATAAAGCATGAGAGGACCGTTAGGATCACAGTTTCTGATAGCAGTAGCATACTGATCGTCAAGAGGACCTTCATACAAATTCTCAACACGGTATCTCTGTGCAGTGTGTGGTGATGGCAGGTGAAAGATCATCATCTCAAGTAGTGCAGTACTTGCAGGAAGCCATGTCTGCATAACACGCTTCATCAAAGGTTTACCCATCAGATCCTTCTCATCAGACTTCATCTGCACACCAAGCTTCTGCAACATGGGCCACAGTTTGTCCTTCTGGTCATTCATGCAAGTAGCAATGATCTGCTTGATGGGCTCATAACAGAATTGAACAAACCCACGCTTGCAGGTTGCTGTACCAGTGTTTTTGCTGGTCCATTTCCTGGTGGCAGGGTCAAAGAAATTCTCACCCCAGAGCCTCTCCATCATCTTAGACTCATCAACACCGAACTTGGAAGCATACATCTTCGCAAAATTGGTTAGAGTGAAAGCCCATCCGTGGAGACCAGCAGAAAACGCAACTGTTCCCTTCTCGGGGTAAACCTGAACATCACCAAGGAGAGGATCCTCATAGGTGGCCATGATGACATTAGCATTCTCAATGACCCTCTGGAAAGTCTGGTAGGCCTCCTCACCATCGACCTGGAGCTCAAGGAAACACCTGTCCATCTTGTTCACAGTCAAAACAGGTCTAATCCTCTCACCAAGAGCTTGACGTAGAACAGTCTCAGTCTGAACACACACACCCTCAATGCAGTCAACCACCACAAGAGCACCATCAGTAATACGGAGAGCAGCAGTAACCTCAGACGAAAAGTCAACGTGCCCAGGAGAATCAATAAGATTGATAAGGTATTCGTTTCCATCTCTGGCACCAGTAAAACTCTTCAAGGAAGCGTCAGTCATCTCATAGTAGAGAGAAATACCAGTGGACTTGATAGTGATTCCACGTTCTGCCTCGTCGGCACGAGTATCGGTCATACGGACATCACCCGCAACTTCTTGCGCAATGATTCCAGCAGCAGCAACCAAGGAATCAGTGAGAGTGGATTTCCCTGATGATCAAGAAAGAGAGATGCATTAGGTTACACGTAATTAGTTCAGTAGAGTCAGGAAATAGATAACCAATATATTATATCTTAATAACTAATAGGAACAATAGAAAAGAGATGAATATTATACCATGGTCGACATGGGCAATAACAGACATATTACGAATGTTATGTTTATAGTCCATAATCCTACGAAGCTCATCAGCTGTAAACTTCACCTGCAAATGCATCAAATTATATTAAGCTTCAATTCTTAACAAGTAGCTGGTGAAACATAAGAAAATCTCTATATAATAAAAACAGAATGCTTACCATTTTTGCTAACTTTTGATTGTCACCTACAACACCTCTGCAATAACAGAAACGTGAATTATTAACTAAATCACCTGATAAAAAATTTAGACAGCATCTAAACCAGGGAAGATTCAGCTTCAACAAAAGGAGAAATTGAACAGTGTCGGACTTCAGGTTTTATCTCTAGCATATGCTCAAACGCTTTCAAGTAAACACAGAGAATTTAAACATGAATATATAGAAAGAAGTGTAGAGGTAAACTATAATTTTAGTCAGACATAATCAAGAAAA